>JAJJWW010010517.1:0-161435 GCA_023531295.1 Papaver armeniacum | reverse complement strand
AGTAACTTTACCACGTTTTGGCCTCCTCTTAGTAAGGGAACATGTCCATTTAAATTTGGGTATACCCCAATTAGTTTGGGTATACCCCAATCAAGCCAGGTTTTTTTGGGGAACCATTCTTTTATTTTGGGTAAGATATTTGAAGTAAATCTAGGTCAGCCCTTATCTAGATATTTATGATAATACCTAAATTACCCTCTGATTATTTTTGGTTAATGATTAGTTAGTGTGATTAGTGAAATGATTTTGAATAAAGATTTGAGATTAAAAAATCTGATTTTTTAAAAAAGAAGTAGAATTATTGAGAGAGAAAAGTTAGAGAAGATGAAGAACAAAAACATGGAAAATAAAAAAAAAAATTGAGTTCACTAATCTAGACTATTCAAGTGATGATTCAATTGATGATAGCTCATCTGAATCTTCATCTCCTTCCTCTCCTAGAGTATATGTCAATCTTCACAATGAACCGGATATGAATTATTTCTTAGATGGTGAATGTATTCTTCCCCAAAGCCAATCTCAAGATGAAAACGATGGATTTTACCAACCACAACCGGAGGAAGACTATTTGGGTACCTGTGTATGCTCTAAACTTAGATAATGTTGGTTGAATTGGTCCAAATTTTCAAAAAAATGTGAATTTGTTAAGTAGATTTGGGCTTGTTCGGTTACCTTGTGTGAAGAACATGTAACCGAACTCATCTGAAAGTGTAGTTTGGTTACTTTTTCTAAACACGCGGGTTACCGAACTCTCCAATAATGGAGGTTTTTTGAAGTTCGGTTAACGGACATGTTACCGAACTCTGTAAATAGGATTACAGTGTTATGTTCGGTTTGGCCGAAATGTAACCGAACTTTAGGGTCTATAAGTTCGATTAGTTTGCAACCAATATCTAACCGAACTTATGTAAAATAAGATTTCACATTAGTGTATAAAGTTCGGTTGGTTCGCAAACTTCATACCAACCCACTATCTAACCGAACTTACGTACAATAAAATTTGATTTAGTATACGTAAAGTTCTAAGTTAGTTGTCAACTTGCTTTGACAAACCGAACTTTGAGTTCGGTTATCCCGATAAAATTATCATGTAACCGAACGTTAGGGTCCATAAGTTCTGGTTAGTTTGCAACCAATAGCTAACCGAACTTATGTAAAATAAGATTTCACATTAGTGTATAAAGTTCGGTTGGTTCTCAAACTTCATACCAACCCACTATCTAACCGAACTTACGTACAATAAAATTTGATTTAGTATACGTAAAGTTCGGTTTTCCCGATAAAATTATCATATAACCGAACTTATTTCTGATTCCAATTGATGTTGTTCCATTTCTTGTAGATTGAATGTCAATCTATACCAATGGATAATCAACCTTCTCCGGTTGGCATGCTGTTTGAAGATACATCTAATCACTATGTCAATGATTTGGTTTTTGATAAACCTATTGATGCGAAGAATTGGGCTAAAGACCATGCCAAGAAAGCCATGTGCGTATTAGTTTTGAATGGGAAAGAAAGCCAAACTCATTTTGAAATGTTTTGTGAGAGAAGTGGAGATCCCGATGTTAGTCACAAGAGGAAGGGTTAGGTGTATAAAGGAAAGACGACGAGGAAGAATACAGCGTGCTCAAAGAAAATTAAATGTCCGTTCAAGTTAGTATTTAGTAAGTGCAAAAAAAAGGAATGGATGGGTTCTATCTATGGATAAGGTGGCAGGTCATCATAACCACCCTCGTCCGGATGATCTTGAAGGGCATGCAATGGCCGCAAGGCTCACTCCTCAAGAAATGGAGAAAATATCTAAATTTAGGAGAATGGGAATTTCACCACTTAACATGCTTCGCTTACTAAAGGATGATAACAAGGATAATGTATCATCTTTGATGACCATTTACAATGCAATTGATACAATTAAAAGGAATGAATGGAAGGATAGAAAAGTGATGCAACAATTGTTTTTTTTTTTAAAGAAAGAAAAGGCTACGCGGTTCAAAAGAAGGTAGGTCCTAAGAGGAAATAACGCATCTCTTCATTGGGCATCCGAAGAGTGTTCAATTGGCTCAATCCTTCCATCAAGTTCTTATAATGGATTGCACTTACAAGACTAACAAATACGAGATGCCATTGTTGAATATTGTTGGTCGTACCTCGACGAAGTCACCGTTTACCGTTGCTTTTTGTTTTCTAGAAGATGAGCAAGAACCAAGTTACACTTGGGCGCTACAACAAGTGAAGGCCATATACCGAGATGATGATATCCCCATGCGGTTATAGTGACGGACAACGATGTGGCATTAATGAACGCAATAGAGAGAGTCTTCCCATTAGCACATAATATGCTTTGTAATCCATATATGGTGTAATGTGATGAATAGGTGCAAGCCTCAAATTTGTCCACCAAAGAGGAAAGCATTTGAAGAGATTAGTAAGCTACCGGAAGATGAACAAGCGGATGCAAAAGAGGAATTCGATATACAATACACTATAAATCACGCTAAATGGGTTGCTTTCTCTGGTGAATGGGAGTCATTGACTTGGTCTCTCACCGAAGAAGAGTATAATCTAAATCTTGCGGCATTTATCGAACATTGGTCTAGCCCCGAATATCCCGAGGATATTGTAACGTATATGGTTAAGCAATGGTTGGAACCGCACAAAGAGCGCTTTATTTATGCATTTACCAACCACCATAAAAACTTTGGGATCAAGCGACAAGTTTGGTAGAATCGGCTCACCACCGGTTGAAGAAAAATCTTTTTGGATGTGTCGATAATTTTGTGATTGTGTTTAACGCAATGGAGAATTACTTCAACCGCGAGATTGATAGAATTAAAGAGAAGTTCCAAAAAAGTCGCATCATGAAGTACAAAAATATTGTAGACAATGGTGGTAACATCAAGAATATGGCGGACCTTCGGTTGTTCAAGGGACTCCATTATAATGTTTCACGTGCTTGCATTAAGAGGTTTATGGTAGAGGTGAATTTGATTGACATATGGGGAACCAAGCCGGACGAGGTGTGTGTTTGCAACATGATGAAGTCTATGGGACTCCCTTGTCGCCATATGATAGTTAAGTATGAACATGGCATAATCCCTCTAAGCGATATAGATCCATATTGGCAACAATTAAGTTTTGTCCCTCCTCCAAAGGGCGATGTCGGAGAAGAGTTTGGTGACAATGAGATGGGAAGAATCGTTATCGAGATGTACCGGAAAATGAACAAACTCGAAAAGCAAATCTTTTGGGATGACATTCGGCCAATCGTTTATCCACACACTTCGGAGAATGTGCACGAACCGAAAAAAAAAGGCAAGGGCAAAGGTAGGCCAATCACCAAAGAAACAAAAAAACAAGTAAGAGAATATGCAAAGGTGTTGGCTAAGAGGAAAAGTGAAATGACCCCTTTTACTAGAGACCCTTGTGGGCATGAGCATACCGCGGCGAAGTATCAAGAAGATTCTAAGAAAAGGTCTAGGAATATTATGGAAAAGGGCGAAACAAGTGAACGGGATATGAAGAAAAAAGGACCGATGTTACGCTCGCAACCAACCCCACCTACTCCATCGGAACCTAGCCAACCAATTCAACGAGACGTGAAGCTTAAGGCTCTAATATGCCGCATCCAAGAAAGAGGTCAACCAATTGATGATACACCACCTTTTGTTGATAAAAGGTACTTGAAAGAGCTACCTCCATACATTAGAAAGTACGTCATATCCACCGATGACGTCCCTCCGGATGGTAATTGCGGATTCCATGTTGTCGTACAATAACTAGGGTCTTTCACTCAAGGTGCGAAGTTGTATAATGATAATCAAATCACTTATGTCCGGCAAAGGTTGTTGATGAAGCTAAAGGAGAAACCGGAATTTTACAAGAGAATGTTGTTCGATGGGGATGCTAGTCTCAATCTGCAGTTTGTTAGGTATCAAATGCGTCTCCACGGGGGGGATCCAATCACAAGGGATCATTGGATGGGCATGCCGATATGTGGGCACTTAATCACCGAAGCATTCAATTGCGTGGTTCACTATTTCTCAAAAGGTGCTAGTTTCACATACACTCCGAAAACAAAAATATGTGTCGAGCAACTTAGACGTAGGAGAGTGGTGATTGCGCTTGTTAACAACAACCATTTTATAGGCCTCCGGTTAGAAGACGATTGTCCACTGCCTCCGATATGCGAAAACTCTTATTGGCATGGATTTAACGCCGACACAATGTTAGGTTGGTGCATTATGTACGAGCATAATATGGAGATGTGGAAAACTTTAAAGGATTCGGAAAAAATCATACACGAAGGTTCAATTTCCCTTGCAGATGATTAAATGTACCATTAATTAAACTAAGTATGCTTTAAACATCAACATAAGAATCAAAGATTGTGTTTTTTGGAATTAGGTCTTATTTTTGGGTTATGCTTTGAACATTTTCATAAGAATAAGAGATTGTTATTTTTGGAACTTTTTTTTTTTCATATTGGAACTTAATTACATGACATCGCCGAATAGTGAGACATCAAGACTTAAGTTCGGTTAGGAAATGAAATTAGAGGACATTGCCGAACTAAAACTAAAGCTACATAACATTTAATATCCGAAACGCGTTATGAAAAAGTCTTTAAGGAGGCGGAAATGATATTCATATTTTAAATCCTTTCTCTTCCATCTTCGCCATTCGTTTTTTGATGTTAAAATGATTTCGGCGAATCCTTCACTCCTAAGTCGATACCGCCTTACAATACGAAATAAAGCCATAAATTCCACAACTATATGTCTAATCTTTTCGAATCGAATGAACAAAGCTATATGATCACGGTTATGAGGGTTTGTTGTGTCGGAGCATAATTTCTCATGAATTTTCCCCCAATAACTTTGACTCGTAATACCATTCATTCTTCGTTTTTCACCCCTCTTTGGATATTATAATATGTAGTTTCTGCAAAGAGATAAATCTTCATCTAGAGTAAATTTAGGAGTAGTGGCTGCCATTTTTAGAAGATTTTGAGACAAAATGTTAACTATGAGACACATATTTATACCACCGAGGTGTATAACGGCTATAAAAATAGTCGTTACTTGAAATTTGTGTCATTCAAATTTCAAAATACATAGTTCGGTTACATAATAAATATACTGTAACTTTTAAAATTTTCTTGTTGTGAGTTCGGTTAGATTGCAAAATCTGCGAACCAACCGAACACTAAAGTTCCACCAAGTTCGGTTACTCAAGAAAATAATACCAGTGTAATCAACATTACACTGTAACTTTTGAAATTTTCTTGTTGTGAGTTCGGTTAGATTGCAAAATCTGAGAAACAACCACACTAGAGTTCGGTTGGCTGCAAAAATTGCAAATAACCGAACTAAAACTACACTAAGGCTGGATTATGAACCCATAAGTTTGGTTACCAGCCTTTTCTACAGGTAACCGAACATTGGAGTTCGGTTGCCAGCAAAAAAATTGCAGGTAACCGAATACAACTCTGTAACTTCTGAATTTTTTTTGTAGCTAAGTTCGGTTAGATTTCAAATTTGAGAACAAACCGAACTTAAGAACATTAGAGTTCGATTATTTACAAGATTTAGTCTACTAACCGAACTACCTAATTGTTTCTTAAAAATTTGAATGTAATGAAACACTTAACCGTCAAATAGCCAAACTAATCCCTTAAAACACAAATTAAAAACCAAATTATGAAATTCATTTACTAATCCACATAACTAAATGTTGGACGCACACGAACATAAGAAAACAAACTACCAAATCCGCAATAAAAAAGTATTCCAAACATAAGAAAACAAAGTACTAATTGTTGCAATCACTCATTTACCAAGACCACTACGAGAAACTTTTCTACTCTTGCGTTTAGGAGCTTTAGGTCGTCCTTCGTCACTAGGAGTGTCATCTCCACTGCTTTGTTGTTCAACCATCCGACTTGAACCTTCCCCTTCTCGGCGACTCCTCTTCGACGACATGGTCTGGCTTAGATCAACCTGGCTTGTATCGACAAGGTTGGGATTAAAAACATTAGTTATTTGGTCGTAGAGGTCTGTTTGTTCTCGAGTATCCATCGGCTCTCCACTCCGAATTTTTGCCATCATTTTCTTCAACAATTTAGCACTTGCCTTCACCTTTTCTCATCAAAAACATAAGTAACTATTATTTTTCAATACTTCATAACATTTTGAAAAACAAAAATAAGAGTAAATATCTTACCGCCGAATTCCACAAGATCAAGGCCTCATCACCACACATAGGGGTATGCTTCATAGTTTTCTTAGCCTCTTTCTCCATTGTCGTCGCTTTTGCTTTATCAAAGACGAGCTTGTTGGACACTCAAGTATTACACGAGGATGAGAAAATGTTCATACCATTCCATATATCCTCGTCAAATGGCATTTAGCTCATCAAACTAATCTTGTAACTCTTCAACTGGAATAAGATAATCCACAAAGTTCTTCCAGTGGTCCACTGATGGAGCAGGTTCGTATTTTGGGGAGAAATTCTTCTCGGTGTTCTTAGTTCCATGCTTCTTCACCTTGAAGTTGAAGTTTTCCACTTGTGGGACACTTTGGACACAAGAAACTTGTCTTAATACTCTTCGAGGATTATACATTGTACAACCTCCAGGATAAAAAATGTTCCATTATATGCCGCAACAGGTGAGAAATCAATAACCTCAACATCCTCCTCGTCTTCATCTGATGCAATGGTGTAAGGATGGAAAACCACATCTTCCACTGTTAACTTATCCAATGTCTCCCTCAACTCCAACACCTTTTTTTTCTTATTCTTTTCATGTGAGTTCAAAAATTCATATTTACCAGTTGTAGGCTTCCCATAAGGCCAAGGAGTGTGAGCATGAGACAATTGCAGTTTAGGGAAGTGGTCGTACACCCAAACCTATAAGAAGAGGCAACAAATAATACATTCACAATATGATTAGTAACAATACACATTCATTCACTTATATATTAAAACACACAAACGATAATTTAACGGGGTACCTGAACAAGGGTGTATAAGCCTCCAAAATATAGACTCTTAAGCCTCGAAGCTTTTCTGAGTTCCTCTTGAACGAATGAAAGAACCGCAATGCCCCAAGAGTAGTTGTTCACCTCATTCAGGGGGTCCAATAGCCGGAGGTAATGAGCATTTACCACGTGACCTGAACTGTCAGGGAAGAAAATGGTTCCTAGTTGATATAACAAATAAGCAGTCACATGGTGCTTAATCTTCTCCTCTGTCATCACCAACTTTTCTTGAGCAACCAAATCTTTCGTCCCTGAAAACTCATCAAATAAGGTTTTGAGCTTGATCTTTTTCAACTTCTTCTTGTACGTGCGGTCTTCCTCAAACTCATTATACTCATCACCTTCCTTAGGCTCTTTGTTAGCTCGTCTAAACTCACATTGTGCCTTTTTATCGCTCCATCCTAGACACCTTCGACTAGATTTTCAAGAAGTTCATAACTCATCGAGGATCGTAGCCATCTCGAACACTTGTTCTTGTAATTGGTAGGGCTGTGATTCTAAAACAATCATCAGGAGTTATTGCCATCTCACCAAAAGGTAGATGAAAGGTATCCGTCTCTGGATAAGACCTCTCGGAAAATGCAGTAACAGTGACAACATCAAAATTTTGGTGTGCATGTTGTATCCCGTTCCATAGTACACATTCAAATACCGCCAAGCGGACCTCATCACACTCATTTTCTATATTCCATATCTTGTTCTTTTGACGTTTCAAAACACGAACAACATTATTATAATCCTACAAAAGCAACATCATATCTTATATACTAATATATATAGAAAAGAACAATATATGTCAAAATATAATAAAATGACTGAGAAATCTTGATGGTTAAGATTGAACCATACCTTTGTCGCAAAGATCTTTGCAGCCCATGAGTTTTTGTAGCCCATCAATACCTCCTCCATCTCTTGGAGTACCATAAGTTGGCATCTTTGGCGCCAAACACAAATTGTCATCGGAATGTATGAATATCTAGCACAAGGCTTTTTAGGCGTCTTTCTAGGTTTCTTTCGCACTATTTCTACTTGTGCCTCTTCCTCTTCGTCTTCCTCTTTATCCAAGTCCTCCTCTGATTCATCATCATCCTTATCTCCATCTTCCTCATCTTTGTCACCCTCATTTCCTCCTCCTTCAGCTGGTTCACCATCATCATTTTCACCCTCATTTCCTCCTCCTTCAGCTGGTTCACCATCATTGGCATCCTCATTTCCTCCTCCTTCAGCTGGTTCACCATCATTGGCACCCTCATTTCCTCCTCCTTCAGCTGGTTCACCTTCTCCACCTTGATGATGTTCTTGACTGACCATCTCTTCCACGATCTCTTCATTAACTTGTTGGATTACGTTGTTGATGAGTGCCAAATATTGCATATTTCTACATCTATTTATTGGCATTTAACTCATCTTTTGTGCTCAGAAATCAGATATTATCCCGCATTCTCGTATTTTCCTTGTTTTCAAGAATAAATATTTGTACTAATTAATTTGGTGTTTTTAGGTAATAAATAAAGTTCTGAGAAACCGAGGAGCCAAAAGAGTAGAAAATTGGAGGCAAGCGTCTATGGAGCAGAAGCCAAAGCCGGCCACAAGCATCGGTTGCAACCCAACAAGTAGCAACCCATTTACAAGACATGGGTTCGAGCTATTCAAGAACCGGCCCATAACCCGGATCCAAAGCCCGTTTTACTCGAGCCGTGAGATCTCGCCCATCCGCATCCTACGGCGCTCCACCCATCGCATCGACCCTTCGCTACACCCGCTTCACACCACGTGACACATATATCTTCACCCATCGACCAACACTTCTCTTTCTCTCCTTCATTTTTCTCTTCACCCGACGCTTCGCAGAAAACCAATTCTCTTCTCCCGACCAAACCCCGCACGGCCACCTTCTCTTCCTCCGACCATCCACCACAAACAAGCACCAAGACAACCATCCTCACCGCCTCCTAATGTCTCTCCATCTCTTTCATAGCTTCTTACCCTAGAGCTAAGTTGGAGATATAAAGAGTTAGGGTTAGGGTTTCACAAATTGGGGGAATCAAAGTAATGGAGCCGTGAGCCGAATTCACAGAGCCGACAACCGATTCAGCGATTTTGGGTGAGAGGGTCTCTGCTTAATTTCCAATTTGAAGAGAGTTAAGAGTTGCATGTATAAATAGGGTTTATGAGGGATGTTAGAGGGGATGCCTGGATTAGCAAAGGCACCAACTTTAGTTTAATTTGTGTTTTAAGTGTTTTAATTATGTTCTAAATTAAATTGCTAGGGTGTTGATGAAACCCCTAATTTTCATGTCAAGCATGTTTATCTTTGGTCTTATTCTTGCTGTGTTATAATATGTTAGGAGTAGTAGTTAATTGATGAGCTTATGAGCTGTGATGAGTTGTACTGTTAGAAGACAACTCATACTAGGGGTGAGTTAGTAAAATTAGTTAATGAACATCTAATTTGGACCTTCAAGGGAAGGCACAAGAACATAGCTTAAGTTACATTGCCTGAGCATGAGATTAGAAGGTGAATTCACTACCCTAGTGTTCTCCAATCTGTTCACAATCTACCTGTTGCCTTAGAATTGCTATCACACTTCATCTAGTCGTATCGACACCAAAACAAACTCATATTTGTGTTACTCATATAGAAATCAGTTTAGTAAAGCTTTAGAATCAACTTCACACACTCCATTTCTCTGTGGATCGACCTGTACTTGCCCCGCTCCAATAGGCACCGTGCACTTGCGCTTTAACACGTAGGCGAGACACTCTTAACAGCCTACCAAGTTTTTGCGCCGCCGCCGGGATTTGGTAGTATGATGTGTTGATTACTTGTTTACTTTACGATTTTCGCTTAACCCCGTATATATGTGTTAGATTCTCTCTTGTTTTCCTCGCCATTGTAGCCGTAGCTTGTCTTATTGCATAAGTAGTGTAGTTTGAAACTCACTACCTCATCTGTAGCTATAGCTTAGTTTAATTTCACTTTTGATTCTCAGTTTCATTACATAATCTGCATATTAGTTAGTTGTAATTTCAAGCATGTCATTTGCATAAACAACACCATCTATAACCTTTCATCATCTAACTGCATTTTGAATAATATTAACTTAGATATTATAGTTCACATTTTTAGGATAAGCATTTGCATAATTTGGCTTTGCTAGGTTAACTGTTAGTTAGGCTTTCATTCCCTGTAATATATTCATCCTATCATTCTTGCATCTCTGTCTTATCTTTACCTGCATTTCATATTCAGTCTCTTTTCGCATAGTCCTGTAGCTATACAAGTAGCTCATAGCCATTCTCACCTTGTAATTCACCAAGCAGTCCTGCATCCTGCTCTTGCATTTCTAGCTGTAATTTGTTTTAGTAGGTTAATTACTTCTTAGTGTAATAGCATGCTGTAACTTAGTGGTTAAACCATCTTTATATATTGTTGTTGCCTGCATCATAATCTTAAAAAAAAAAAAAAAAAAAATTCCTTAGCATAGTTGTTAGTTTCCCTTTTGTTTATTTCTCAGTTCATTGGTTTGCACAGGCTGTAGCTCTAAGTTCATTCACATACCCGCATTATTTTTCTTTCGTCCTTTTTGTTAGTTAGCCAAATTTTGCATCATTGTCATGTAGCATAAGCTGGTAGCAGCTTGTAGTTCAACTGTTTAACTTTAATCCATTTGTATATACACTGCATCTTATTTCAGAAGGTTAGCTGAATCTGTGTCTTGAACTCATATCAAGTTTGAGTTTGTTTTCATTCATAATTAGTTGTGCTCTGTAATTTAGGTTGTACATATTTTTTCTTATAGTGTGTCATATTTTGTAGTGTAGGTTTCCATTGGTTTTCTTAGTTCTTTAGTCACTACGATCCAGAAGCCTCGCTTTTTCATTATGTAGTATTTTAGTTGTAATTTTTCTTTCCATATTTTGCATTCTCCGTCACACCGCATTCTCATAACCGCATCTTGTTCTTGCATTTCGGTCTTTGTAATTTGTTTCGTAGGTTAGTAACTTCTTAGTCAAGTTTTTTTGTCTTAAAATCTCACTTGTTCTCTCTTGCCGTGGTACCATCACATACTTTAGTTTTTGTTGCATTCTCGTAGCTTAGTATAATCCATCTTTTATAAAGTTTGCATTTGGTTCATCTCAAAGCACCTTAACTCACTCCATTGTTTGCTCTATCTTTCATCACTTTTGTTCACTTGCATGGTCCCAGATTATACCAAAGATTTCGCATATCACATTTCATTTCCATAGCATTGTTGTTTCAAGGCCCATATCATCACCGCACTTTGATGTCATTTTTGTTATCATGTGGCTCAATCTGTACTTTAGGTGGAGCTCTTGAGTCTGTAACCTTAGCATTAGTGCTCTTTCATTTTCACTACTTTCACTCAATTCTGGGAACTGAAGCTTGCTGTTGAGTTACAGGTACCTGCACACTGGAGCATAAGCTAAGGAAAAGCAGAAAAAGAGAAGGGGCAGCAGAACACAATTTGTGGAGTGCCTAAACCCAGTTTTATACTGGTGGTATCGTACTCTCAAACTCAATTTTTTTTCCCTGAATAGTTGTCATAACTGCAGAATATCTCTCACTGAACTAGGATATCTCTTTTGGCATAGTCCTGTGACATCTGAGAAATACTTTCTACTTCCTGAGATTGTCATATCAATATATATGCTTTTCTCAATCCCCGAATCGCTAATGATTGAATGAATGCTTGCTGAGATTTGGTATCTGTGTGCATGTTGCTTTGAAATTTGAGGTTAGCCAAACTTGTTAATAACTTGTTGAATGCTAGCCCTTGTTCACCTGATAAACTAGCTGCCCTGGTGCCTTTGCATGATAAAAACCCTTGCTGAGTATTGCTCAATATCTGAAAAGCATGCTTTTGTGTGTTCTGTGCATTGGAAATTGGCTGAACTAGCCATCTGTTCACTGTGAACCCTTGGCCTCGACAAGGCCAGTGCTCAACTCCAGCCCCTGAAGCTGTTGAGTGTGAGCTATAACTTGGATAGCCAAGTTAGTCCGCAAGCCCAAGTTGAAGTCAACCGAGATAGTTGATATCAACTCAGGCTGTTGACATCAACTGAGTGAGTTGATGCCTCATGCCCTGTACCCTTATGCATGCTTGACCTTGTGTGAGACCTTGTATGAGACCTTGTGTAAGCTATAATCTGCCAAGATTGCTGTCATCCTCACTTGTGCAAGCCCAGTAAACCCGTTGACAAACCCCGTTAAGCCCTCCGCCCTGCAATTTTGGTGCATAAATCTGTGAACATTGAGGTCAATCGACCTTGTTGCCACTTTGCCTCATACAAGTGCCCCGTGGTAGTGCTGAATTCAAACCCCGCAACTCTTGATCCATGCTCATTACCCCGTGCAAACTCGTGTGATTACTCATTATGCAACGTCGCAAGCCCCGTTGACATCAATCGGGCTGGGTTGATATCAACTCGACCTAGTTGACACCATCATCCCGAGCATAGCCTCGTGAAAATTGAAATTGGTGAACTAGTGCATTTTTCATTGTGAATCCTTGGCCTCTACAAGGCCCGTGCTCAACTCCACCCGAAGTCGTTGAGTGTGAGCTATAACTTGATAACCAAGTTAGTCACAACCCAAGTTGACATCAACTGAGATAGTTGATGTATCAGCCCTCTAATCACTTGTGCAAACCTGTTGACAGACCTGTGTCAACTGAGCTTGTTGAGCCATCTGCTCTGCACCTTTATGCATGCTCTGAACTGAGGGTAGCCAAATCTGTGTGTTAACCTGTGCTGAATGCTAGCTTTGTCACATGCCAATCTCTAGTCTGTGCATATAACTCTCATCTCTTCTGTGCTCGCCAGGCAATACTACCTGTCTAGGCAATATAACAATTTGGTTGTTACCTACTTTGAAACTTTGTATCTAAACTCGTCGCCGATTTGCTTTACTCCATCAACCAACCCGTATGACATTCTCAGTGTCATTAATCAGTGTCAGAAATATTCAATTGTTGCATCCGTTGATACCTCAGTGAGCAACAAACCCTTGCAATATCTCAGAAATTGTGTGTAATCTTGTGCCATTGAGCGAATGTTGAGTGTCCGATTTTGTATTAACATCTCACTTTGTGTATGTCACGACAAACCCAAAGACATGCTTCACCTTGAGTGAGCATAGCCCATCTACACCCTGTGCACTCTACACATTGTCTGTTCTTCTTGTGCACCTGCCAACTGTGTTGTGCATAAGCTTTGCTGCGCATAAGCTATCCTGTGCATAACTTGTGCTCCACATAACCTGTACTTGAATGAGTGCAATATATGCTTGGTGTGTGCTAGGCTATGGGTGTTTCTTTTGAGTTAAATTGACTGCCTGGCATGATAGGATTTTGGGATGGCATTAGGGATGAAAAATCATCACATAGGTCAATTAAAGAGCTTGCTTATGGGCATGCCTCACAACATGAACCCCCCACAGACCATGATGTCAATGACTTTAGGGAATATTATGAACCTTCTCAGGGTCACGAGCTTGACTCCACATACCCTAATCATTATTCCCACATGTGTCATCAACCGCCATGGGAGGTCAACAATTGTGTCCTCCAATGAACCATTGTATGCAGTCTATAATGGAGAATATCAAACTCATAGAGCAAAACAATGCTAGTTTTGAATGGAAAGCATTGCATGATCATCCATATAATAACATGTCCGAATTCCCTTTTGCTAGTGACCCTTGTGCACACCATGTACTGAATATCCATATGAAGAGTGCATACCCACTAGTGAAGACTCTCCTTCCATTGAACATCTCAACATGATATTAAAAATGAACATGATTCAACTACAAAGTGAAGAATGGAAGGAATCTCATGATAGGATGTTTGTTGTCCCTAATAAAATAAATTTTGAAAATAGTGTTTCTATTCCTACTCATGCAACTGACACTGAATATGAACCTAATCAAGAGGTAAATGAGTGCACTAGAAATGCTACAATTTTTAATAGGGAAATGCATTTTTGTTATGATGATGATGATAATGAATATGATATGTTAGAAGAGCATGTGTATGCTGAAAATATGGTGGAACCTTTGGGTTCAGAGACATTAAGCTTCTCTACTATGAACCTTATGAATGATGCTTCTTCTAATATTCAATCCATACATACATGTGATGCTGAATTGGGGTTTGAACAATTGTTCACTGAAAATGAGCATGATGTACAACTTGCATCTGACCTAGGTATAGCTGAATTATCTGTTGACACAGATGATTCAATGCATGTAATTGATGTGTCTAATTCTTGGCCTAGGTCACAGTGTGAAGTTTCTTGTGATCTCCCTATGCATGAAACTGAAGTTGTAGATGATGATTATGGACTGAGGCTTGTAGAAATATTGTATGAACATGAGCATGTTACAGCACTTGTAGATGATTTGGGGGATATTGATGTGAGTAATACTGTTGCTCTTGAGCTCACACATGTGAACAACTTAGCCATGCCCAACTGCCTGCCTATGTCACAATCTGAGGATCTTGCACCTAAACCAACTATGTTAGGAATTCCTAATCTAGTCCTAGAGCTGTGTGCTTCTCAAGTCCTCTTGGACTATTTTACAGCCAAGTACAACACCTTTGAAGAGCCACAGTTGGAATGTGTATCTTTACCCGTTCCTAAAAGTGTCCATTTTGAACTAGACCTAGTACATGATCTGCCTTAAAAATTACAAGATTTTGTGTTCAAAAACACATCTGTTGACAAGTTTAGGTTTGGGGGAAAATCGTTCACATATACAGTCTTACTTACGCTCTCATGTTATATTTGTGTAAGGCTGTTGATGTCTCTGCATATCTTCTTTTGGGTTGATCCTCAACTCTTTAGATTGTTGGTATATGGTGAATTTTTCTTGTATATAATCCAAGAGGTCTTGTTTAAATCTTCTATCTTGAATCGGTTGAGTCTTCTTTTGTATATATTGTGCTAATCCAATATGATCTCAGCTGAGAATGTTGGATTCTAGCCTTGATTAATGAAGCTCTAACCTTGCTCTGCCAACATACCGGTAATCTCTTCCATTTTCCCTTATCAGCATAGTTCTCATGGAATGTGAATATTTAAATTCTTATCATCTGTTGACACATTGAGGACAATGTTTGATTTAGGTTTGGGGGTGCATTTGCATATAGAGTTTTTAGTCTTTTAAAAAAAAAAAAAACTCTAAACTCTAAACTCTTTGTAAATACTTGCATAAAACCCTCCAACTTTTAGAGATCTTAGAGTCACTAGCATGCTTCTAGCTATGTTTACATAGAGAGTCTGGCCGAAATAACTGAATTTGGAAGTACTGGAGAACACAATCGGGTTTCTTAGTTGATTAGAGCGTTAAAGTTGGATTTAACCATACCGGAGGGCGAATTAGGTGTTATATAGATATTCGGTAGTAGAATTGTGATCACCCATAGTGGAGACTACCCATTTTTACATCAAGCGAGGCACCGACCTTCATTTTTTGTGACTTTCTAAAAAATCACAGAGTGTGTGTCACCGTACGTCAATGCAGGTAGGAATGGTGAGCTACCCAACTTCGCACCACTTTCAAGACTATTTTTGATCTCTTGAGTGCTAATTTCATCAATCATGAGGGTGACGTTTAAAGATGAAAACTCCTTCTTGTAGTTCGATTTGCAGTTAGCATCACTCTCTCCCTCTCAACAACATCAACAGATTCATAGAAACACATCGTCGTCAGCAAGCGGAGCATCATCAGAATATTTGAAGAAAAGTTGAAATAGTCTAAGGTTTACATGCAACAATGCAAAGAAAAGAAAATAGGATGAGAATTAATGAAGTTTGTGAAATCAAGACAATACAAGTGTGGAAAATTGAGTTTTATTGTTATTTTTATTTCATGTAAAAAAAAAAAAAAAAAAATGAGTTAGCAAGTTTTTGTTTTTATTGTTATTTTCATGTAATTAATAGTCAAAATATATATATATATATATATATATATATTTTTGTCAAGTTTTTGTGAAGCTCAGAAGTTCATCATCAACAGTTGAAGACCGAAGACCGAAGATTGAAAGACGTTTCTATGGATGCTAAGAGAGAGTGATATTAATTGCCGATCGGGTGAAAGGTAAGTGAGTACTCCCATCCTTGCTAATGGTTGATTTCCTTTCTTAGAGATCATCGTAAAAATATTCTTTTGTCCACAACTCTGTGGAGTCTCCAGAAATTATTTCGGAAGGTTATCCTTCTCATCTTCAACGTGTGCGGGATTTCTCTCTTTATTCCCGCTCGCACACATGAGAGACTAAAAAGCGGTCTTTTTGAGTGCAATTATCATAAAACCCTATTGGTGAGGCGAAAGTCGAGGCTTGTGATCCTATCGAATCCGAATTCTTTCATATGGTATGGTTATTTCTCGCTCAACTCTTAAGGATGAGAATGCGTTCTTTGGTAGTTCTAACTTCGTGTTACTAGCATGCAGAAACTCTATATCCTCATAGCTCCTGGGATGCTTGAGACTCTTTTACACTCTAAAGTTGGAGAAGGTTTTGTGGGTACACCTCACGGTAAACCCTCACGAGACTACAACTCGTCCACTAGGGACACCTAGGGGTTTAAAGGCTTAGTGCATACGCTAAATGCATTCGAGAGACCAGCGACAGTGGTATAGTTAGGATTTCTTAATTTCTGTTTCACTTGAGGACAAGTAAAATTCAGGTTTGGGGGTATTTGATGAGTACCAAATATTGCATATTTCTACATCTATTTATTGGCATTTAACTCATCTTTTGTGCTCAGAAATCAGATATTATCCCAGATTCTGTATTTTCCTTGTTTTCAAGAATAAATATTTGTACTAATTAATTTGGTGTTTTTAGGTAATAAATAAAGTTCGGAGAAACTGAGGAGCCAAAAGAGTAGAAAATTGGAGGCAAGCGTCTATGGAGCAGAAAGCCAAAGCCAGCGCGCGCATCAGTTGCAACCCAACAAGTAGCAACCCATTTACAAGACATGGGTTCGATCTATTCAAGACCCGGCCCATAACCCGGATCCAAAGCCCGTTTTACTCTGAGCCGTGAGATCTCGCCCATCTGCATCCTACGGTCGCTCCACCCATCGCATCGACCCTTCGCTACACCCGCTTCACACCACAGACACATATATCTTCACCCATCGACCAACACTTCTCTTCTCTCCTTCATTTTTCTCTTCACCCGACAGTTTCAGAGAAAACCAATTCTCTTCTCCCGACCAAACCCTGCACGGCCACCTTCTCTTCCTCCGACCAGCCACCACAGCCGCACCAGTACAACCATCCTCACCGCCTCCTAATGTCTCTCCATCTCTTTCATAGCTTCTTACCCTAGGAGCTAAGTTGGAGATAGAAAGAGATAGGGTTAGGGTTTCACAAATTGGGGGAATCAAAGTAATGGAGCCAGAGCCGAATTCACAGAGCCGACAACTGATTCATCGATTTTGGGTGAGAGGGTCTCTGTTTAATTTCCAATTTGAAGAGAGTTAAGAGTTGCATGTATAAATAGGGTTTATGAGGGGATGTTAGAGGGGATGCCTGGATTAGCAGTGCACCAACTTTAGTTTAATTTGTGTTTTAAGTGTTTTAATTATGTTCTAAATTAAATTGCTAGGGTGTTGATGAAACCCCTAATTTTCATGTCAAGCATGTTTATCTTTGGTCTTATTCTTGCTGTGTTATAATGTGTTAGGAGTAGTAGTTAATTGATGAGCTTATGAGCCTGTGATGAGTTGTACTGTAAGAAGACAACTCATACTAGGGGTGAGTTAGTAAAATTATTTAATGAACATCTAATTTGGACCTTCAAGGGAAGGCACAAGAACATAGCTTAAGTTACATTGCCTGAGCATGAGATTAGAAGGTGAATTCACTGCCCTAGTGTTCTCCAACTGTTCACAATCTACCTGTTGCCTTAGAATTGCTATCACACTACATCTAGTCGTATCGACACCAAAACAAACTCATATTTGTGTTACTCATATAGAAATCAGTTTAGTAAAGCTTTAGAATCAACTTCACACACTCCATTTCTCTGTGGATCGACATGTACTTGCCCTGCCTCCAATAGGCACTGTGCACTTGCAGTTTAACACGTAGGCGAGACACTCTTAACAGCCTACCAGTTGTCAACATTATCTCTATTAACACCATCTTGGATGACAACACCCGGTAATGACCCACCTCTATACTTAGCATTTTTGGGTCCATGGTTACCGGCATCACAATGTACTTTGCCTCGAGGCGTGGGAGTTCTCAGATCTTCCAGTAAAGGTTGGTTTGATTTTTTGCCTCTTCCACTAATTAAGAAAACAAAAGATATTAGCTTAACCGCTAAATGATTCACTAAATCAGATGCAACATAAGGGTTCTCAGCATAAGAGTTCGGTTTGTCAAAGTTTTTTACGAACAAACCGAACTCAACATTGTTCAATGTTAATGAAGAGTTCGGTTTGTCAAGGTTTTTTGCGAACAAACCGAACTCAACATGTATACAACTACTGAAGAGTTCGGTTTGTCAAGGTTTTATGCGAATAAACCGAACTCAACATGTATGCAACTACCATAGTTCGGTTATATTTAAATTTTTTTTTTTGGATAAAGTTCGGTTACTAAATAGTTTTAGATTTTAATGCGAACAAACCGAACAAAATAGCACAGTTCGGTTACATAAAAACTCACAATAGCGAGCAAAATAGCAGAGTTCGGTTACATCTGGAAAAAAAAATTGTTGTAAAATTGGTTAAGTTCGGTTAGAAAAAAAATTTAGGCTTCTTTGCGAACTAACCGAACTGGCAGTTCGGTGACCTAGTTTTGAATCCTATAAAACCGAACTGTTCTTCGTGTTCTTCCTTTCAGGAAGTTCGGTTAACAAACTAGGGTTTTTCAGAAACTCGTCCTAACCGAACAATGCACTGTAACTTCCATTTGAACCCTATTTTGATGATTTCTATTCAATTAAACGAATCAAAATCAAATTAAAAGTAATGGGTTTGTTGCAAAATACCCGCGAATCGGTCCCATGGCAGAATCAGGCTTCTTCAAGCGTCTATTATACTGGATTATGGCTTCACTTGGTTGTTCCACTTCTTTATGAATCTCAAAATCACTTGGCTGATTTTCTAGATGTCCCAATAGAGGACCTTGTCCTTGAAGTCGGTTGGTTTTTTTCGAAGAACCATTCTTATAGTCGATTGATTAATCGACAATGAAAATTTTATGAACCGACGATTAATCGATGAAGACGAATGTTGAAAGGAAGAAGAAGAAGAGAAGAAAAAAAAATTTCTCCCAAAACTCGTTTGTGCGGCGATAGGGTCTCTCTGATTTTGTTTTTTTGTTAATAAATTAGATTAGGTTAAATTTATATTTTGGTAGTTATTAGTTTAGTTATAATCTTAATTAGGGTTTGGGGGCAAGTTAGTAATGTCCACATTTTAGGACATCCCTTATTAATGTAGGGTGGATGGCCTTATAAAACAATGGTCCCCCCAAAAAAAGGCTGGTCCCCAAAAAACGGTTCTTTAATTTTTATCGAGTACACTACTGAGCACAAAAGAAGCTCGACGAGTCAAACCATTGGCTGACGACATCAAATACTCCCTCTGTCCGGACGGAGCCAGTATGTATATGCTATGAGGTAAAAGAGAACAGGTTGTTTAGACATCCACAAAGAAAAAGAAAATTGATCCATATTTAAGCTACAAGTTAAAATAATACGAAATTAGCTCATATTGTATAAAATCTTATTGCGTTTGTGATATCACCGTTAATCCCATTAAGAATGTATCGATCTCGGCAGAAAAATTATGCTCCATAGATATCAAGAGCTGACAACAGCAACATGGCATGCCAACATATCCTTAAAATTTCATGTTTCATCTCAATTATTGCATTTACGAATCACCCTGAAATAACAAGTCATATGCATACAAGCAACCATCTGTGCAACTCAACCTCAGTTAACAGATTTGAAAGTTACATGGTCCCAGAAATAACAAGTCAGATGCATACAAGCAACCATCTGTGCAACTCAACCTCAGTTAACAGATTTGAAAGTTACATGGTCTTGGGACGACACCTGAATTGCCACACCATTATCTGCCCATTATCATTTGTGACTTAATCAGAAAACACTATGAACTGCAACCACTTTGGTCGGTTTACAAAGCCTATAATAAATGATTCATATTCATTTGTAATTACGCATATAAATATTTCCATGACAGCTATTTGAAGGAAAAATAAATAATCTAATGAAACCCAATTCCCAGATCACGACAAATAATCTATTAAAAAGGCTAATTCCTAGAATTGTAAACAATATTAGTTCGAAGCAGTTTATTGTTCAAGAATTAATTTGTTGATCAATTGAAAACCTCCCAAGCAATGTTACTATCGTTTGGGAATGTTTCAAACATCAAAAGAGAGAATTTACAGAACTTATGTTATTTCAACTCAGGGTAGGTTAGCGAGTCTCACAAACCATAAATATCTGAGTTTCTGAAAAATAGGGAAGGTTGGCGAACCAGTTGCATGCAAACCGCAAGTTCAGAACGGGACATTTTATGAACCGTGGTGATCTGAATTCTTAAAGATTGGTGTAAAACGCTAACAGTTGGTGAACCCGGTTCACGAACTGTAGCACACTGACACGTGAACCTGCCTTATAGTTGGCGAATCCGGTTCACGAACTGTAGCACCCTGAATCGTGAACCTGCATTGTTATGACTTTCCTAAACACCTCTAAGACATCACTGATCACTAGAACACTTGTGTTTGTGTATCACAATTAAATTATTAAATCTTTAAATGAACATAAAATTGCTTATAGTTCATAAGGCATATTTTCCAAAACGATCATTATACACGGTTCCGTAACCAAACCACTGTGTATATTCTTTTATGTGATTTCAAAACTAATTCTCACATGCTTACTTGAAACCTAATTAGTGTTGCATCCAAACAGAGAAAGTGTTTGCTTGATTCTCAAGTTATCTTAGCTTGAATTCTAAGCAACCCTTAGTCTTGAACATCTATGAATAGAGATGCTCTTTCAACTGGGAAATCCAATCACTGATATTTTTTGTCCTAGTTGATAGATAGAGTCGTCCTTTATTGATCTAAGTTACCTATGTGAAACGTTATTAGGTTTACGACTAAAATACTTCGCTTTGGGAACTCATGGAGCCAGGTCAGACTATCTTTTACCTTGATAGTTCGTGTATCCCTATCTTGCTTTTCTGTTATGGAGATTCTCTTAATCTATTTCAAGCAAGATAGATAGTAATCCCAATGTTCTCTTCGTCTCAGATTTTGTGATACTTCTAGATAGATATCTTAAAACTATTCTTAATTGATAAATTGAAGATTGTTCTTGAGAGGTGGTAAGGAATCCAGGATTCTCATCTAAGTGAGTGTAAGTATTCCGGATTTGTGAGGTTTGCTATCTTTGTCTAATGCAAATAGATTTCCTAGCGTTGATCTTTGATTTAAAGGGAAATCAAATACGCTTATATGTTAGAGGTAAATTGGTATCAAAAGTCTTCACTTAGGTTGAAGCAGCTCTTAGGCTGTAAAGAACTTCAACTTAGGGAATCAGTCGTATATCCTTACGAGGTACAAGAGATGTACAGAGCGTGAGTGTAACTGAAAATGCTGGGGTACCAAAATACACCACCAACTTTTTCTTAGGCAACCTGTATGGACTAAAGTCAAATACAATTCTGAGAGTTACAGTTTAATGAATGTCAATCAGGAATTATATGAAGAGTTCATATCTCTTACTCTCACAATCAATATGTATTCGGAAACAAGTTAGTGAACTTGATTATTCCGTGAGAGTTCTTGGAAAATTCCAAAGATCAATATCCAAGATCAATCTAGTCGTATCCAACAATTACGATTGACGTATCTACTTTGATTGATTTACGTACAACATGTGATATTTCAATTATAAATATAAACAATATAATGCGGAAAAAGAAATAACACAAACACCGGAAATTTTGTAAACGAGGAAACCACAAATGCAGAAAAACCTCGGGACTTTGTCCAGATTTGAACACCAAAATGTATTAAGACGCTACAGACTCTAGCCTACTATCAAAATTTCGGACTGAAATGTAGTTGAGACCGAATCTACCATCATATCGATTCAGCGCTCCTTATGCCTCTTGAATCTAGCAAGACTCTGCGTAATTGATTCCCTTAGTTGACGTCCTTCACATCCTAAGAGTTGCTTCAACTCAATTGAAGACTTTAAACCAATCTGCCTCCCACATATAAGCCTATATGTGATTTTCGTTCTTATCAAAGATCAATGTGAGATAGGAAATCGATTGCAATAGACAAAGTCTAGCAATTCTCAAAATCTGGTACTTACGACTCCCTAAGAGCAGCCTAGATTATTATTCACCTCACAAGTAATTCCTACTCCGATTTCAACAAAGAATCGTTATAGAGGAATATACTCGTGGAATCACAAAGTCTAAGACGAAGAACTTTGCGATTTCTATCTATCTCGCCTATTGGAGCTAAAGACTCAATAATCAGTGGAAAGATCAGGATACACAAGCTATCAGGATAAAGATAGCTGGACATGGCTTCACGAATCCTTTAATGGCAGGTTTGTTTGCAGAATTCACGGTTTCCATGAATTTATAATCTCATGGGATTATAAATTCTAGGATTCATATAAATCCCTTGTGTGTTTGGTAACTCAATTAAAATTCCTAGGGACTTATAGAGTTTTTTTGTTCTAAAGTCTTTGTACCATTTGGTATTACCCTTAAATCTTAAAATTGCATATATATGGGATTTAGAGTTAAAAAAAATGGGTCCATAAATCCCTTGATAAGTTTCCCAGCAATTTTAGGGGGGAGGGGTCGGACTCCGTATGGAGGATTTGCTGGAAAACTGATTACCATAGGAAACGTGATTCCAAGGATTCGGGAAACCAAACGTACAGAGGGAAATATAATTCTACCAAATCCCCTGGACCCATAAGTTCCACTTTCTAAATTTTACATCCAAACCCACTATAAACCTTTAAAACTAAAAAGGTTTAAAGGATAAGATGACTCTAGTTTACAACTAGGACACACAAGAATAGTGTTAGAGATTCAAAGATCCTAGATGCTTGAAATCAAGGTTCTCCTTATATAGATTTTCAAGATCAAGGTTGATTTAGATTTAATCTAAGGTAGATTTGGAATAAAGCAATCAATAATCATTGTTAGATGAAAAACTTGACTTGAGATTAACATAACAAAATATACACTCTGGTTAGGATAAACCGTAACCGAACTGTGTACAATTACTTGTTCATGGAAGGTTAGCCAAAACTAGCCAGACGAACTGTAAGCTTAACCACTTTCATATATCACTTTAAGACTTTAATCTTGAGTCACAACCATATGTTATAATATGATCAAATATGTCTAGATAGTTTTTAGAGAGTTGTTCAAATGCCAATTATCTCATAGAAATAATTTTGATGCATCTGAAATTATTCAACAGGGTAAATACGTGTATTGTATTCCTATTCGTGAGCATTTTTTTCATGGTACGTGTATAGGGTTTGTATACCCTTAAGACAAAAATGGGTTCAGGAGTCAACAGATCCTTTTCGATTTGCATACTAAGTATGCGTCCACGAGTCAACGAGACTTTTTAAGGTGCATACCGGGTGTGCATACCAAAAGTCGTTGCCGAACTATAGCTATGTCGGTACGTATACTGGGTACACGTACTACGGATCCGGACCTATAAATAGTTGTGACAGTATGTGAATTGATATGCATATTGTCATGTATCCATATTTTACATTAGTTCTATATCTCTCTAATGATCAATTTAAAACATTCCCGAATAACA
Organism: Papaver armeniacum; assembly: GCA_023531295.1. Classification (NCBI taxonomy): domain Eukaryota; kingdom Viridiplantae; phylum Streptophyta; class Magnoliopsida; order Ranunculales; family Papaveraceae; genus Papaver; species Papaver armeniacum. Next base: position 137,483 of record JAJJWW010010517.1, on the reverse strand, counting down.
TCAATGACACATATCATTGTTCTAGGCTATTTTCAAATGATTAAATCTTGAATCATAATTTAGTTCATAAACAATAAATTGTTCTTAACCAAACTTATCAAGTATGAACAAATATTTTTAAGCATATTCAGTCACATTTCGAGAACGATATTCAAGATAAACTTGACTCGAAATTTCTACTATGCATGTACTGTCTAATTTAGTCATGCGACAATGTCTCATAGATAGAAAGGTGAAAACTTGAGTAATATGTGGTTCAATCTTCACTTACCTTTTGTTGATGAAGTTCTCGAAAAGCTTCTGTTGATCTTCGCCTTCAAATGGTAGAACGTAGTGATGTCTCGTACTCAACTACACACTTCTATCCTAATCCGAGACTTGACTAAATGTAAAATAGAAATCAAGATATAGTTTTTATCAACTAAATTTGACAATAAGCTTGAGATAGCAACACTTGTGAGATCGACCGAGCAATGCTCTAACAATAACTGAATCGCTTGGAGGGTGGATTCGGTCTTAACTATATTCCAGTCCGAAGTCTGATAGTAGGCTAGTGTCTGTATCGGCTTAATACAGTTTGGTGTTCAAATATGGATGAGGTCCCGGGCTTTTTCTGTTATTTCAGTTTCCTCGTTAACAAAACTTCTGGTATCTTGTGTTTTTCCCTTTTCGCATTATATTTTTTTATCTTTATAATAAGATTTACACAAGTAGTGTGTATTCAATCTTAGTATATGCGTCTGTATAATTGTGATCGATTACGAGACTCTTTTCTTGTATAATTCATATCTTGAAAGACAGATAACAAGCTTAGTACTTGGCAGAATTCCAATTAAATTATTTGAATACGACTAGATTGATCTTGGATATTTATTTTTGAGATCGTCCAAGTACTCTTCTCCACAATCATGTTCACGCTTACCATAGTCAAAACTTTCTGATTGAGAAGAGATAGAGATTTAAACTTTGTGTACATATTGCCAAGGATCATTATGTTGGTTTACTTGCAATTGTATTAGGTTCTGTCCATACAGGTTGAAAAATTTGGTGGTGTACTTGGTACCCTCTCCTTTTAAATATTAAACTCCAATTTATGTTTGTCGGTTCCATAACAACTTAACCATTATTATCTGGTTAACACTTGGTGCGTAACATGTATTTGGACTAATATAGGGTAACACATTTCATCTTTGTGATTCAAAGCAAACTTCACACATGCTTACATGAATAGTCCATATGTTGAGAAGTTAAGCTTGCTTGGTTATAAAGCAATTAACAAACATAGAAACAAGTTCATAAACCTAGATTTGTTTGTAAGCTACCAACCTATATTCATCAACATAAATAAAAGAGTATATGCATACTAGAATCTCAATCATGGCACTTCTGTGTCCCATGTACGTCTAGAGTTATCCTCTAAAGACCTAGGTTTACTCTGGATAAAATATATTCGGTTACAAGTTTTAAACTATTCACTAAGAGGTCCGTGAAGCCCGGTCAGACTATATTTTACCAAATAGATCTTTTGAAAAGACGAGGGTACCCAAATACGCCACAATCTTTTAAATTCAACCTATAAGTCATATACCTTGTGTGATTGTCAATAGACAAAGTCGAGACAATAAGACAACAAGATATTTACTTGACAATAGTTACGGTAATAAAACCAATTAACTATAGGATCAACGTTAAGTAATTCGGATTGACGTATAAGTGTAATTTACTTTATTATAATAAAATAATTATAATGCGGAAGTAAAGTAAATAACACAACACAAGATTTTGTTAACGAGAAAACCGCAAATGCAGAGAAACCCCAGGACCTAGTCCAGTTTTGAATCCTCTCAAAATTAAGCCGTTATACAAAGAACAATGACAACTTTGTATAGTTTAGATCAAATAAACTACTACTAGTTACTTAGTTTCCTCAGTATCCCTTCATCTTTGAACATTTGGTCACACACGTGAATCTCAAGACAGAAATCACTATCTCAAGTTGTTTTACCAAGTAAAGTCTTTATGTACTCAACTCCTTTAGATCATATTTCAAACAGTAAAGGAACAAATCTGTTTGGTAACCACTTCAATTATCTTTAGTATAAAAGATATGTTTAGTAGTAGACAAAGGCTCTTATGTTTAATATAATAAACTTCTTTGTCGGGTAAGATCAATCTGAATCGGTAACTTAGATTCAGATTCATAACTATCAGATTTGGATATTCAAGAATACCACCAAATAATAGTTGCCGATCTATAAGACTTTCTGATTAGTTAAATCTAATCTAAGTCAGATCCCAGCCGATCAAGATGTGTGCACAAATTCACAAGATACGAAAACTAAAAAGAAAATCTTCTTCGTCTTCAAATCTTCAATTGCCTTCTTAATAACCTGCACAACACAAACTTGAATCCTCTTGTGATCAATCCTTATACAGAATGGAGTCTGTTAACAATGGATTATCACAAGATATCTTTAGATCTACAAATAGTTCTAAGGATCCCGTCTATACTTTGATCTAGTTTGAGTGACCCTTATGTTAGAAGAGAAGTCTCCCAAGAATAATCAAACTAGGTGCAATCAAAGTTTCAACAACCATTAGTCAATCAAATCAATAATCGAAAACTAAAATAACAATGCAATTATCTAGTTTCCCACCAATGGTACTCGTAGATCTTTTTGATCCCACAGAAGTCTTTAAACGAGCAGTCGTAAGAGATTTCGCATAATTAGGGTACTTTCCTCTCCGGATAGACCGTTGTACCAGAAACAACACGAATGAAATTTTCCTGGCTATTAGGATAGTTTGCAAGAAATGCAAACTCAAGTATTTATAGACCAAGGTTGTTAGAAATAATAAAATTCTAAAACCGAAAAAATTCTCAAGATATGCATCAAAGTACTTAATTTCGGTTTTCCTATTTCCAATAAATGTCAAACAATAATTTCGAAATATCTATTATAAAATTTCTAATATTAGTTTAGCACATTAACTAATAATCCGTTTCTAGAGGTTATGCTTTAATTGCTGGTAATTAAAACATATAAAATTAAAATCATAATTAAATGCTTTTTAATATTTCGGTTTAGGATCACCTTGAGCATCAAGGAATATCTTTGAACAATTAATGATAAGAGTTATGCACATGTTCAAATATTGTCGACATCTAGAATTTTCATATCTTAGCAAACCCTAATTCCAAATTCACACTTAACCTAAAGAAATATGTGATTATAGGAAACTCGGTTTTGCTCTTGGGACCGGTTATACCATGACTCCCAAACTAAGTTAGGATCGGTTATACCATGCTTCCCAATATAAGTGATGACCGATTATACCATGCTTCCCGATACTAGTTAGGATCGTTTATTCCTTGTCACACAATATAGGCTATGGCCGGTTCTACCTTGATTCTCAACATAACTTAGGATAGGTTTTACCTTGTCATCTTGCATTGGTCATTCAAATAATATTCAATGAAGAACCAGACCAACACACTTATGGTTTCCCTTTCGATTATGAAACAAGTTCAGACATCTACTTCCTTAAACAATATAATAATACATAGTTTTCTAGAATGAAATCACACATATATCCCACACATAAATTATGTTGATGTCGTATTTACGAATTTCAAAAGATACGCGCATTATACTTTGTAATTCAATATAATTCCTTGACACTTTGATCATAATGATATGACCAAGTCTAATCACTAGAGTGTTATAAATATAGCTTCGCTTGTTATGTTTTCAATATAAAGCGACTTGAAAGATACATTAGGAATGGAAAAAAGTCAAGTCAGTATTACTAACCTCAAGTGGAAGGATGATTTCTTCGTTGCAGTCGTTACTTCTTCACATCAGGTATTTAGAGTAATACTTGTAAGTCTCAACATTCCTAGACTTTCTAGTCTAACCTAAACAAAGTTGACTCTAATAATTAATCAAGCGACTTTAGATGAGTTTTGATACTAAAATAAGACGACCAAAAAAACTTGACGTACCAACGCTTGGTGGGTTCAACCGAGCTATGCTCTAACATCTTTGTTATCCGGATCTTATTCTTATCAATTTTGTAGTTTCCTAACTATGTATCAGGAATAAGATAGATATAAATCACAAAGTACTTTTCGCCTCAAACTTCGTGATTTCACAAGATAAATATTTAAAACACTTCAATTTTGATTTGTTTAGATTGTTCTTGTAAGGTAAAATCAATTAGGGATCTCTATAACATTTGGAGAGAGTAAGTTGTCCTAGTTGTGGAGTTTGCTTGATATCTTTTTTCTCTCTTAAGATCCCTCATAAGCATGTAGATTTTATTATCTTAATTAAATATCTTTGTGAAAGAAATCAGTTAGGATATTTGTTAGAGACAAAATAGTTAAATATCTTCGCTTAGGTTGAAGCAGACTCCTAGGCATGTAAAGAACGTTAGATAGGGGAATCGTGTTGCGTAAGGTCTGGCGAAATCCAAGAGATGTAAGGAGCATAACTAAAGATGAATTGCTCGTAGGGTCGATTAGGTTTCAACTACATTCCAGTTCGAAGTCTGTTAGTATACTAGTGTCTGTAACAGCTTAATGCAGTACAATGTTCAATTTCTAGATTAGGTCCCGAGGTTTTTATGCACATTGTTATTTTCTTATTTGACAAAAATTGCGTTATCTTGTGTTATTTTTTTCCATATTATATTGTTTATCTCTATAACATAAACATCACAAGTAATACTGTGACGGACAGAAAAAACTCGCCTACAAAACGATATCGCGCAGACTGAAACTTCCCAGTTCGATACTCGTAACACAGTGATTTTCATTGAATACCTAAAGCTTCACTTCTCACCAGAATAATGCACGTGGATTTGACATTGCAAGCATGCTTTGGTAGCATGATGCCTTATACGTAGCTTCCACATCGCTCCAATTTACCCTTGTTCTGCAGAGGGTGCAAGGCCATAAAAACTTGTGCATATATATTTTTCATGCATCACTCACTTCCGGGTCCTGCCAGGCATAAGGCATGCCTTGTACTTGTAGATAGGTCATTTCAAGTCTATTTCCGCTTCCTTGCTTCACTTGGGCATTGGGCCGAATGCACGGGCTTGTCTTGCTTGTTCCAAGGGTGCATCATCTACGATCATTCCATTCTTTCCTTATATCATATTTGTGAGGCTAGTGGCATGCAAGCTCCCATAACTTTTACACCGACTAGATTCTTTTTCCTGAATATGCCAATTCCAAATTGGTGTAAGACACAATAATGACTTAGTAGAAAGTATGAGCATCCAAGGAATGGACTTCAACTACCTCATCAAGTATGGCAACAATCATCTCTTGCGTTTCTTTTATCGCAATCACATCTCGATCAGATAATATGAGTAACAAATTGCTGGACCACTAATGTTGCAACTCATTGCGGATGCCTACGTACCCTTCGTTGTACCTTGAAGGATTCAAGCACGGACCGTAGTTCATCAACGTCGGGAAGGAACTAAATACAACTCGTGTTGCAAGGCCAAAGGCCAAGCAAATCCTAGTCCACATAGGCCAAAGGTACTTTCACAATATATGCACAAGGATGTGCATAATTGACATTACCGTGTAATTCTTTGAGGTGACGCATTCTTAATTCGCAACACAAAAGAGTGATGCTTATGCATCATATGCTCCACCGGGAAGGCTACACTACAATGATGAGGCTTATGCATCATATATGCTTTATCGGCTAAGCTATGAAGTTTAATGGTGTATCTTAGGTCAATGCACCTTCAAGCGACTACCCTGCCTATATATATCTTATTGACATTTTAGAATTCAAAATGGAGGAGCACTTTGACATATGACAAGTTCAGATGCTTTCGCGTAACGAATACTGAGTAATGCACCATAGTGCATTATCCAGTTCTGGATCGATGACCAACTTGATTATTGCACCATGATGGTTGAATATCTCTCGGCCAACCACCCACCGGCGTGATGCATCATGATGGTGCAATTTTAGTCCTAGGCTGAACTTGTGTTGGAATGCTATCATTTCTGATCCAGTTGTTATTTCTTCATCAAGACAAGCTATCACAGTTAATGTTGGATATCTCTCGGCCAACCACCCACTGGCGTGATGCATCATGATGATGCAATTTTAGTCCTAGGCCAATTTTTTATAAATGCACAACACAAGCTCGAGATGAAGCTTCATATCGTTCAAATAAGACATCTTAGAGCATATATCATATGAAAAGTGCAGGTGTTACATCATCACCCATTTAAAGAATTTCATCCTCGAATCTCAAAACAAAAACTATTTTGGACAAGGTTCTTCAGTTTAGATTTTCTAAGAATGTTAGAATTTCAGCTTCATAATCAATATACTTTAAGCTAAACATGATTATATTGAACTCCTATGCTGAATTCATGTAATAACCCTAGTATTTACATGTTCTAGAACATCTGAAATAGGTATGAAAACAATTATTACTTCCTGTCATTAGCTAGCCTTGGATCTAAAAAGAGGGGCGATGCCCCGCTTCCGCCTCACGGAATAAGTAAAATAATGTTAAAAGTAGTGGTATTTCACCTTCTCCGCCAAAGACGGCTCCCACTGTACCTGTCTACTATCCAACGAAACCACAGCTAAGGGAATGGGCTTGGCAGAATCATCGGGGAAAGAAGACCCTTTTGAGCTTGACTCTAGTCCGACTTTGTGAAATGACTTGAGAGGTGTAGGATGTCACATACCACGATGCTTAGAAATTGCACAAGATTTATTCAATTAGTTATGGACCTTATGAGCATCCATCTCATACCACATATTTAGGAATCCTTAGAAAGCCCACAATACTACCAAGAATATCGATTTGGATCCCCTAAGCATACGTCCAGTCACACATCTCAGGATTTCGGAAAGGATGCCTCAACATAGGATTCCCAAGTGAAAGTATTTTACCGCAACACCAGGAATCCCAAAATTCACAGTTTTTCAAAGGTCACTGATTATGACAAGACATTCTTAGCGCGGTACTACGTGGACCAAACTCTAATGCCATAACAATCGATGCAAACCATCCTTGCAAACAAATTGGTGAAGGAACGAGCGAAAGAATACTTTTCTTATTCGGATTTCTACTTATAAGTGGGAGCTAGACGTACTGAAAATGTGCACCACTTCAAATTGGTGGGGATTATCAATCATATTGTCTACCTACCGTTTCAAACGGGTTTTCGGGTCACCAACTATCTGGTGGGTTTTCATTTAAGGCATGGCTCACAGCACTCGAGTTTAAAACGATTCGCGCAACAGTTGGCCTACTCTTGTAACTTATTATTTTCCTTTAAAATAAAATTTTGTATTACAAAATACTTGCTGACGAGTCTATAACGCACATTCCCTAGTGTTATCTCGGAGCTTTTTCTAATACCAACCACAGTGGACCGATTTTTTTTGCCTACAGAGCGATGTCGCTTATGCCGAAACTCTCCGATGCGCCACTCATAACGCAGTAACTGGGTCCTAAAGCTTCAAATTTCACCAGTCAATGCACGTGGATTTTTCATTGCAAACATGCTTCGGTAGCATGATACCTTAAACGTATGATCCATATCGTTTCAACTTACCCTTTGTAGATGGGGCAAAACGATTTGTTGGTTTTTACGGAATTGAGGAGACGACCGTACGGAGGAGACTCCTTGAACCGAGCGAAATGTTCAACCTCACACAGATACACTGCAAGAAGGGAGTGCTTTGAATTCGAGAGATCAATCTGTAGTACTCCGGCCTAAACCAAGACAATGGTCGTTCCAGAGTAAATTCGGTCACAAGAGAGGATGGGTCGATCTGTAGGAGGGAAGCTTAGAAATGTGTGGAATCAATAGTAATCAAAGATTGTAGGTATGTTGAGAATTCTGAATATGATAAGTTCTGAATGATTGAAATTGTTCAGTTGAGAATAATTTCTCAATTGATGAGTTGTTGATCTCGTGTTGTCTGTGAGACGTGAAATCGTTGTATCTTCAATCATGATTCAGAGACTTATTTATATTGCTGGAATTATAGACACCATGATCCCATGAAGTGTGACAGTTGATGGAATCAAAGAGTGGGGAAATGGAAATCGTGTTTGAAACCAGTTGCTCATCGTGCGGAGACTTGGTTGATTTTCCATCCACTACTTTGTTAACTCCTTCAACTGATTGCATGACTTGCTCACATTCCATCATGTGTATGAACACACGTGCCATAGACCGCCAGACCAAAACCTTAGTTAATATCCCCCATGTAACACGATTGATGTCTCGAGTGATTGTGGAGTCTGCAAGGCAGACGTGTATTTAGTTAGTCAGTTGTTGACTTCATGACTTCATGGGACGATGAATCCTTGTATTGTTGAGTCGAACGTGGTTTGGAAATATTCTGAGACTCATGAATTGAACATGTCTGTTGAGACAGAGATATGATGTGTGAATAAGTTAACGTGAGCAAATACTGCTCATTCGATGAATTGTTGAATATTGATAGTTGAACCAATATTCTTTGGTTTGAGCAAGTATTGCTCATCTGAGCAAATATTGCTCGTTTGATGAATTATGGTAGCATGACCAAATAAAATATTAAATCGAATACTGCAATTGAACCAAGTATGATAAATAAAATGTTGATCACGGGATCAACGTAAAATTATTAGCGTTTGAATCTGGAATCATTAACCTTGGACTCAAAACCCTAATTTAATCAATTAATGATTTACTGACGGTTTATTGAAAATTAACCATGGAGTGAAGAGGACCGGCTACATGAGATTATGGGTTGACCATGTAGCGCCTAGATGCTCACGTGAGCAAATATCAAGGTCTCATGAAGACCAGTTGATTTGATGAAAGGATGATTAAATGATGGTTTAATCATTTATTAAGATAATGCTCGTTTGAACCTTAAGTGATAAAACCTAATTAATTATGAAGAGATGAGGGACCGACCAAGGGGTCATGAAACCGGCCCTGGGTGGTCACGGGATCAAATATTGATCGTTTGAGCAATCCCCGGATTGGTTGAAACCCTAATTAGCGCCCTTTACTAGAATCGATGTAAAATTCTCATACAGACTCGTATTTTGATGGTCCGCCCCTCCATTCTGTACGGAAAAGAATTTCCTATCTCCCAACGAGGGAATATTTAGGTTTTAAGCTCGTTCGGGAGGTGAAAACAGCCCGAGAGTAAAACTCAGGAAGAATTCAAGAGGGACGGTAGGAGAGAGTTTGAGCCCAATATGAGCGATTGCGCAAATTAGGTCAAATTGTGAAAATACGAGGGACCGGCTCCTTGCAAGCCAAAGAGCCAACCTTGGTCGGTCAAGGTAACATGCTCACGTCACCAAAGTGTTCGTGTCTTAGTCCTGAGAATTTCGATATTTTCTGATGTGGTTTGAGCAATCATTTGAGAAAATATGAAGAAATCGGGGATTTTTGCTGAAACCGTGAAAACTTCATGAGATGAAGGAAAATAATTATAAAATAAAGGAATGATGAGGTGTGGGACCGCTTAGGCCAAGGCATGGTCGGCCGGCCAGTGACCATGGTCCCGTGGTGCCTTTCCTAATTTTATATTATTTTTCATGAATTTATGAAAATATCATGAATTTAGGGAATTTGCTGAAATCAAGGAGTTTCCTTGAAGGGAAGGAGTTTCCATGGGATCAAGGAAGCAAATAATATTAAAATAATAAAAATAAGGGTGTGTGGGACCGGCTAGGGCATGGCCGGCCGGCTTGGGCCCGGTCCCACGAGTTTTCCTTAATTTTATGTATTTTTGATATATTTTTCCATGATTTGAAGGAATATTCATAATTTGAAGGAAATATCATGAAATCAAGGAATTTCATAAGATCAAGGAAACCTTAAAATAATAATAATAAAATAAAGGGATGTGTGGGACCGACTAGGGCATGGCCCTTAAAATAATAATAATAAAATAAAGGGATGTGTGGGCCGGCTTGGGCCCGGTCCCACGGGTTTCCCTAATTTTATATTATAGTTTTCATGGGTTTATGAAAATACCATGAGATTAAAGAGTTTTCATGAGGTTAGGGAAATAATAATAAAATACTGAGGAACCATGGGGTGTGGGGCCCGCCGGGATCAAGACATGGCCGGTTGGCTAATAATCACGGCCCCACAATATTTTCCCTAATTTTATATTATTTCCTTAGTGTGAAGGAAACACCATGAAACTGAGGAGTTTCCTCAAAACGAAGGATATTTGTTCAAGTGAAAGGATTTTCATGAACTCAAGGAAAATAATGAAAAAATATGATAAAATATAAAACTGACGTGGGATTGGCCACGACACGGCCGGCCGGTCGGTGAGCCCAATCCCCAGTGCCTTGGTCAATATTTAATTATTTATTATTTTCCTTCCTATTTGCATAGGTTCATCGTTTCGTCGTATTTTGAAATACTCATTTGTGCGGTGATTGTTAGTACATCGTCGTTGAGTACACTTGCACCATTTAAATCGGGGCTTACTCGGAGGTAGCTCAGATGCCCGTGTTGTTGAATATTTATTACTAACCATGGAATTCTGCTAGGAAGAACCATGGATTGAAGTAACGAAATATTACAAAAGTATTTGAATACTTTCAGAAAATATTTGAATATTTTTCAGAAATTCAGTGGATGAATCCAAGAGTTTAAGAATAATTAATTGATGGCACTATACTAGCAGAGCAAGCTGTCTAGGAGCATTAATTATTCTGATATGAGCTTGCTGGAGCTTCATATCCTTTATATAGTCAGGGAAAAATGTTGTTTGTATCCTGAAGACATTATCGCTCTATACTAGCAGAGCAAGCTGTCTAGGAGCCGTCAATCTCGTGATTCTATATAGAAATAATTACTGAAGTGTTCAGTATTCATGAGATATGTTGTTGTCCAGCCGAGAGACTACATATCTGTATATACTCTGAGAGACAGTATTCTCAGTCAGAGGTTCGATGAGAGACCCGTGTCTCAATACTCACGTCTGATTGCTGAACCAGAAGTTCGTATAATTATGGGTTTATGATTTTAGCCTTTGTCGAAAATTCACCATCTACACCCTTGTTCTGCAAAGGGTGCAAGGCCATAAAGGCTTATGCATACGCATTTTGCACATATCGCTGACTTCCGAATCCTTTTCAGGCATAAGGAAATTCCTCGGACTTGCACATAGGCCATTGCAAGCCTATTTTCACTTCCTTATTTCGCATGGCCATTGAGTTGAATGCATGAACTTGTCTTGGTTGTGCCAAGGGTGCATTAGTAAGCTCATGCCACTCTTGATTTGCATCATCCTCGTAGTGCAAGTGGCTTACGCAAACTCCGATAACTTGCATTTGTGGTACAAGACAACATCGAATGGCTTGATAAGAAGTATGAGCATCCATAACATGGAATGGACTACAACCACCTCATCAAGTATGGCAACAAACATCTCTTGTATCACAACACCGAGCTAGTTGATATGAGCTACCAATATGTCACAATCACCTCCCAATCAGATGATATGAGCAACAAGGTGCTAAACAACTAATGCTGCAACTCATTGTGGCTGCCTACATGCCCTTCTTCGTGCCTTGAAGGAATCACACACGGACGGTAGTTCGTCAATATAGGGATGAGCAACTAAATCCAACTCTTGTTGCAAGGCCAAAGTCCAAGCAAAGCCTAGTCTGCATAGGTTAAAGGGGCTTTAGATAGATATGCATATGATCGTGCATAATTGACCTTTCCGTCGTGATGCATCAAAGTGATGCATTCTTAGTTCGTAAAATAACACAATGATACGTACGTATCATAAGCTCCATCGGCAATCCTACACTACAATAATGAGGCTTACACATCATATATGCTTTACCAGCTAAGCTATGAAGCTTTAACAGCGCATCTCTGCTCAATGCACCAACAACCAACTACCACTGCCTATATATGTCTTATTGACATTTCAGAATTCAAAATGGAGGAGTACTTTTACATAGGCCAAGTTCAGCTGCTTTCGCGGTAACGAATTGTGAGTAATAAACTATAGCGGGGGATTATCCAGTTCAATCCCGACGTCCAACTTGAATATTGCACCACAATGATACAATATCTTTCTCAACCATCCATCCACTGGCGTGATGCATCATGATGGTGCAATTTCAGTCCCGATACAACTTTCCCTAACCGCGCAACACAAGCTTGATATGAAGCTTCATATCATTCAACTGACGTATCATTGAGCACGCATCATGCGAAAAGTGCATATGTTACAAGTTTGATAAGCCAACCTAGATAATTTTCAAGCTCAGAATTGTACAGAACTTACAAAATTTGTATCTTGAAATATACATTACAAAACTTGTTCTTGTTAGAATTTAGTTTGTGCATTGTTTGGGTATATATTAGGTTGATTCTCGGAAATCAGTTTTTGAGATAGTCCAAATAAACTTTCTCTACAACTCAGGTACAGGATCTCATATGTTGATTTATGCTACTATTGTAATAAGTTTGTCCATACAGATTTCCAAACGAAAAAAGTTGGTGTTGTACCTTCTCTTTTTCACATGATATTACTAAAGTCATACGTCATTGTCTCATTAGATAAAATGGTACAAAATATGAATAAATAAGGTAGTTAGTCTTAAGATATCTTTGTTGAAGAAGTCCTCGTAAATGTCTCCATTGTTTTTCAGTCTCCAATCTTTAAGGTCGGTCGGTGAGTTCTGATACTCAACTACCATACTTTATTCCTAGTTCAAGACTGACTTTAGTGGACTATAAATCAAGATATAGTATTAATCAACTAAATTTGGCAACAAGCTTGACATACGAAAACTTATGAGTTTGACCGAGCGTTGCTCTAACAATCTCCCTTATTGACGATTTTAGTGATAAAACTATCAATCATATATGGATTTAAAAATATATTACCTTTCAACTCAATCTCCACAATGCTTCTTGATTTATTGAATCTTCAACGCTCTTGAATTCTTCGTTCTTCAAGTTGTTTTGTAGCTTTGTGTGTGTTTGTTCGGCACCTTGTTGTTGAAGATTCGTAAATTGATAACAACTTATGAGAATTTTCAAGTTAAAGCATTTACAAACCAACCTAGTCAATGGTTGTTATGTGAGTGCGTAGTATTTTTACCTACTCCAAAGTCCATTGTACCAAAACTTTAAAACAATACTACGGTGATATGTTCTCCTCCTTAGTCTTTACTTATCTCTTTTTGCTAGATTTGAAGTTTACCTTCACAGAAGTAACTCAGTCTCCCCTAGACAATGCTCAGTAAATCCATATGTATTAGAAAGGACTACAATGATAGGGGAAGGAAAAGCATAAAGAAAAATGCAAGGACTCAACCATTTATCCAAGATATGTACCAGGAACACACATGATAGGGACAAGTGGAAAAGTAAACGAAGAATGAATGACTAAGATCAAAGGGGAAACAAGTAATTTATTCAAATTGCTATAGAACATGAGAATAACGGTTCTCAGATTGGACTCGGAAGTGGGAAAGTAGTAATTTAGACTAGTAAAATAGTAGTCGAGTCTAGGGATTCATACAAGTGTAACAAGGAATGATATTTGGTTTACGATGTAACTTTCATTATGGCTACAAACTCAGGACTAGATCATCGGACGAATGGTCAGATATTTTTTTGGGAGAGAAGATTATAGCTTTTTTTTTTTTTTTTTTTTGCTCAATCAAAATTGCATTTTATTAACTATTATCACCACCAAAATTTACAAAAGAGCCAACATGCTTACATAATTTTCAAAGCATAACTAATAAAATCTAAAGTAAGTTTGAAGTGGAGATTCCAAAATGAGTGAACTGCTATCAGTGTATACTTTCTCATTATTCTTATTCATTCCACAACCCTCCTTTGATAGCTTGTCAGCACTGAAATTAGCCTCCCTGTAGTTATGTTCCAGATTGTATCTCTGCAACCTATCACAAACTTTATTCCATCTAGTGACAAGAAACCATGGAAGTTTCTTGGTTTGAAATGCGGTGACTGCAGCTTTTGAGTTTGATCTGAACACTACTTCATAGTGATTATTTTGAATTGCCCATTCCCTTGCAATACTATAGCAAGAATTTCTGCAAAAAAGTTTGTTGCTACACCTAATCCACCTGAGACAGCTATTAGAAATTCTCCCACACCATTTCTTGCAACAAAACCATACCCTGCCATACCTGGATTTCCTTTGGAAGCTCCATCACAGCAAATCAAAATCATTGGTGCAGTAGGGTAGAGTGAAAAGGACCTCCATCACCCTTACATTAAGAGTTTGTCTGTATTTGATTCCAAAAAAACTTAAGATCTGGAGATCATAGACTTTATTCTTCATTGTGCCGTTTAATCTACATTCACTCTCCCCTGTTAAGAATGTTATTTTCTGCTTGATCATTTCAAAACTATCAGTTTCTTCTTCAAATACTAGACTGTTCCTGAAGAACCAAATCTCTCTCAAGATAATGTAAGCAGTTGTTATCCATACTTCTTTAATCACAGGGCTTTTGTGTTTAGCCAGACCCAAAATGTCATGAAAGGAAGTAGGATTGTTGAACTTGAAAATATTATAGATCCAGAGCCATAACCTCACACTAAAATCATAGTTCCAAAGAATATGCTCTAGAGTTTCTTCTTCATTTTTACACATATAGCATCTGGAAGCTAATTAAAATCCCTTCTTTTTTAGCTTATCATCAGTGGCACAGATTCCTCTAACTATTTTCCAAAATTACTGGTAATTGTTGGGTGGACACAAGCATTCCAAATCATTTTATACTTCTTCTTGATAGGGAATTTCTTTCTGATACATTGAACTGCTGAACCCACACTGAATTCACCATTAGTTGTTGCACTCCAGGTCATTTTATCATTTCTTCCATCCACTACTGGAAGATCATGTACATCAACAAATTCAAGTATTTCTGAAGGAATAATCCATTCACCCTCACTTAAAAGAGAACTTACTTTCTGATTTTTATGATGTTGTATATACTCATGACCAGGAAATTGATCAGATAAAGCTTGATCTTTAATCCAAATGTCATCCCATAAATCAATGCTTTTTCCATCTCCAACTATCCACCTTGAATTACTTTTCACTTCATTCATAACACTTTTAATACTAGGTCAAAAGGAAGATTGTTTATAGTAGGAGATCAATTCTCCATTTCTTCTCTTGAATTTAGCTTGAAAGAAAGAAGACCATTCTTCAGTACCTTGCTGGATTTTCCAATTTAGTTTCATCAATAAGGCTTTGTTTATAGTATCTAGTCTTCTTATCCCCAAACCCCCTTCTTCCATTGGTGAGCAAGTTTTTTCCCATTTCAAAGTAACTAGTTTTTGACATTTGGATCCCCTGACCATAGAAAATTTCTTATAATTTTTTCACACTCCTTTAACACACTTCTTGGCCATTTGTAAATGGACATATTATATACAGGGATGCTACACAATATTGATTTCACTAAAACTAACCTCTCTTGAAATGCCAACATTTTGCCTTTCCAGCCTGCCAGATTATTATATAACCGCTCAACCACATTCCAAACATGAGTTGACTTTACTCTGCCCTTGAATAACATTACTCCTAAATACTTGTAAGGGAAAGTTGATAATTGCATTTGACAAACCTCAGCCAAAGCTTCCTTTCTTATCTGAGTTGTTCCACCTACAAAGCACTTGCTCTTTGATGCACTGATTACTTGGCCAGAAGATGCTTGATATTCTGTTAGAGTTGTCATCAATATCCTCACATTTCTCTTATCACCATTGCAAAAAAGAAACATATCATCAGCAAAAAATATATGTGTAGGGCAAATTCCATTTCCGTTAACCATGGGAATCAAAGTTTTTTCCATCACCATTTTTGATAATCTTCTGCTAAGCACGTCTTCAGCTATAATGAATAAGATTTGAGACAAAAGGTCTCCTTGCTTCAATCCCCTACTTACTGGAAAATAACCTTGTGGTCCACCATTTACCATAATTGAAATTCTTGCAGAAGAAAGTAATACCTGCAACCAAGAGATGCATTGGTTGGAAAAGCCAATTCTTTTGAGTACTTCAAATAAGAACTCCCATCTTAAAGAATCATAAGCTTGAGTAATGTCAATTTTCATTGCCATATTTCCACCTCTTCTTGTTGTGTCCATCTAATTTACCATTTCAGATGCTAGCACAATTTGTTCTTGAATGGTTTTTCCTTTGATAAAAGCCCCTTGCTTTGGAGAAATGATCTTACTCAAGATACTACTTATTCGCATAGTCAAAATCTTTGTAAAGGTTTTAAAGAAAAAATTAGACAAACCAATTGGTCTAAATTGGTTTGGTTTCTTTGCATTCTGAAATTTATAAATCAATACTAAGAAATTTGAATTTAATCCATTTTGAATATACCCCCTTCTCCAGCAATATTGAATGGCCAAAATCACAGTTTCACCCACTATGCTCCAGCATTTTCTATAAAACCATCCTCCAAATCCATCTGGACCTGGAGAGCTATCAGGATCTAAATTATGTACTGCAACTTTTATTTCACTTGCAGAAGGAACTGAATCAATAAAAATTCTATCTCCATTGGTAAGTAATTCAGGGACTTCACACAATATTGTTTCGGACATTTGAACTTCTCGAGCTTTAAATTTTGCTTCAAAATGCTTCACAAGAATTTCAAAAATTTCTTTTTGAGTGGCCACCATATTCCCATTTTCATCTTCTAGTTCAGAAATTGTGTTTTGTGCAATTTTGATCTTCATATTTGTATGGAAAAATCGAGTATTTGTTGCTCCTTACTTTAACCATTTGATTCTTGATTTTTGATGCATAATTTCTCTTTGTTGGTCTGCTATAACTTCCTGCCTACCTCTAGCTGTAATCAAATTATTTAAAAATATAACATCCTCTGGATTTTGATCAGATATTTTAGCAGCTGTTATTACATCTTCATCAACCTTCAATAGTTTAAGATTCACATCTCCAAAAACTTCCCAATTCCATTTTTTCAATAAACCTTTTTAAGTTCTTTAACTTGTGCACAAAAACAAAAATAGGAGTGCCTTGTATTACCTTTTGTCATTCAGTTTCCACTATCTTCATAAAACCTTCATGGGATGACCAAATCTTCAGAGCTCTAAAAGGAGCATTGAGAGGTTTAGCTATTGATTTATTTGCTCCACATAGTGGACCATGATATGAAATCCTTCTGGTACCCACTTTATACTCTCAATTTGGATACAAATCTAGCCATTGTGAATTATATACTGCTTTGTCTAAATTACAGAGTATCCTCTTCAAACCCACTCTATTATTGCACCAAGAAAATTTTAATCCATATTTTGGGGCTTCAATTAGTCCACATGAATAAGTAGTATCTTGACAATGAGAATAAGTAGTATCTTGTAATACATTGTTAAAACCACATTGAAATCTCCAATCACTAACCAAGGAAGGTTTAGAGTATTGATTGCTTCCAATTCTTGCCACAGTTTTCTTCTATCTAAGTAAAGATTAGCTCCATGAACACCTGTAACTAAGACACCTCCAACATTAACTGTGACAGCTTGTCTTGATGAAGAAATAACAACTGGATCAGAAATGGCAGCATTCCAACACAACCATATGTTACCTTTGTTATCTGTACTACTATTATGAATTAAGCTACTTTTCATTCCCATTAATCTTAACATTTGGCACACTTTGATTTAACTTTAACTTTTGGTTCAACAATCCAAACCAAAGAAGGATTAAAATTCTTAACTAAACTCTGTAACTTGTCTTTGGCTTTAGTTCTTCTTAAGCCTCTGACATTCCAGAACAGGACTCTCATTTAGAAGGAGGTTTGTGTATAGGAGGACTCTTCCTCCCATTATCATTTTTACTTACATTTTTTGCAGCTTGTTTTCTTGTAACTACTTTAGGTAGTTCAATCTTTTTTGGCACTTCAAGAATGACTTCTTTTACAGCTGGTATCACTTTAATTACATTAGTAGCAGAAGACATACCAATCTCAAGCAATCTATTTGTTCCCAGAGGTGGAAATTCTTGAATAGATTCAAGTACAGGTTCTACCTCTTTCAGTACTTCAAACCTTCCAGAAGTTATTTCTCCTTCCTCTTTATCTTCCATAACTGTTTGTGGGTTTTCAACTTCTTGATATTGCTTGGTACCAGATATACCAACATCTTCAGTAGGTGAGTAACATATATCAAAACCAATGGCCATATATTGATCTTCTTTGTTTTTGTTTCTCCTTCTATAATTTCTGGATTCATTAGAAGTAAATGTTTTGCCATCTTCCTTTTGAACATTTTCCTTTCTTTTAATTCTACATTCAGAAACATAATGCCATATCACCTGACAATGATTGCAAAATTTAGGCAACTTTGGTATATGAATTCTCTGAGAAAAACCCCCATATTTAGTTTTGACCCATAGAATTGATTTAGTAAGATCAATTTCAACTAGAACACTAGCATAGTATCCTATTTTCCTCTTTAGAGTTATCTCATCCATCTTCACAGGTCTTCCAAAACCTCTGCCAATATCCAACAATATGTTTTCTTTCCAATATTCAATACTTAACCCAGGCAATTGACACCAAACAAAAGCCGGAGAAGTTTTTGATTTGCTGGTTTAAAGTTTGGTTCCCAATTACGAAGTTTCACACTTTGTTTCTCTACTTCCCAATAACCAGACCAAATACAATGTTTATCCTCCTGATTTTCAAGCTTGATTACAAAAAATCCTTTCCCCAAAGGTATTAACTGACAGTTACCCTTAAGATTCCACCGAGCTCTGAGCGATTTATCTGCAACTTCTAAAGAAATTTTTGTGCAATCCAATCTTCCTATTAAGCTATATTTCCATTCATCAATACAATTATCAATATCATCATCTGAAATACATACTTCAGGTTCATTCACATCCCTTACATCTTCATGATTTGTCTCTGTTGCATACGAAGACTCTAAAAACTCAGATCTACAATTATTTTTCATCGAAAGTTTTGATAGTTTTCCTATCAGATTCAGACAAATTTAAGACAGGAGAAACTAGAAAAAAACTGTAATAATCTGAACACCTATCATATAATCTGAACACATATCATTAATGAACAATAAGAATTCACCTGAAGATTTTTTCAAGCACTGAAATCAAAGAAAACGAAGGAAAAAAAAATTTACTGAGTTGGTCGCCCGATCCTCAGACACTCTCTTTCCTCAACTTGCCACATTATAGCTATATTTCGAAGTACTACTGAGAGTGAAAGTGAGAGTCCCTTGATCTTATGTAATACTTCTCCTAGATAAAAACAGTTCATCTTTCTCCAATGGACACGGATATTTTATCTTGTGTGTGTTTATTTATGTTTTTAAGTTATGTTTATTGTGGTGGATTGGCTTAAGGCCAATCCGCGCCAAAAATGGCGCATTATGTTTGGCATTTGGCCAAGGGCCAATGTTGCATCATCATGATGCACTAAGCGATTGGGTAGGTGTGCTCGATCTTACAGCGAAATCATTGTGCAATAAACAAAACAGTCGAAGACCGGGTGGTGCGCAATCATTGTACGCAATCATTGTGTGTAATCATTGTGCAACAGACAGAACAAGTGGTGCACAATCATTGTGCGGAGGACGGAACGTGGTGCACAATCATTGTGCAATGACGGAGACTCGGCAATCATTGCCGGTCATTCAGAAATTCATGGCAACGGCCATGAATAGTGAAGCATGTCAATATGCTCCCCTTTTCATACTTGTAGAAATTCCATTAAGACATATATAGGAGGGGTAGTTGGTTGAAGGTGCATATGCGGACTATGTACCAAGTAAGCTACATAGCTTAGCCGGAAGGGTATAAATGATGCCTAAGGCTCATTTATAGTTGCGTAGCCTTTCAAAGAGGGTATTTGATGCGTTGGCATCGCTATGCCACAGCGGGACCCGATGATGCATAATCATTATGCATCTTGGCGGAATGGCCTATACGGACCGGGCCATTACCCCGTTTTTGCTAGGCCACGACCTTGCAAACGATTTGGTTTAATTTTCTGTCCCTTCGTGGATGAACTACGGTCTGTGCTTGATCCCTTTAGAGTAGGGAAGGGTACGAGGCAGCCGCAATGAGTTGCGGCATTGCCGGTCCAGCACGTTGGCCCCTCATATCATCTAAGCTCGGTAGCTTGACGCAAGAGATGATTGTGGCCAGACTTGATGAGGCTTAGTTGCATTCCAGTAAGTGGATGCTCATACTTCCTATCAAGTTATAAAGAGATGGTAAGCGAGGTAACGTGGGAAATGGCAAGGGCTCGGTGTGGCCTACGCTAAAGTCTAAGGCTTATGCCTGGACAAGACACGGCAATGTGACGGTTGCTCAGCTAGCTAGGAAATTCATTTATGAATTCCCTACGTAAAGGTAAAGCCAGAGACGCATGAAAAATGCATTGGCATTGGCCTTATGGCCTTAAACCCTTTTGCGGCACAAGGGTAAGTTGGAACAAAGGTGGAAGCTAAGTTAGTTGCGTCATGCTCCACGAGCATGCTTGCAATAGGGCAATTGGACGTGCATTTGCCCGGCTTGAAGCCCTATCGTAGCTTCATCATGGCGCACCGGAGATTACGGCCTGCGGGGCAACGCGCCAAAGGCGTAATTTTCCGGTCCGTCACGATGGTATCGAGCAAGTTCCGAGAAAACTCTAGGGACTTGTCATGAGTGGACTCATTGGCGAGTATTTTCCTTGATGGAAACTTAAAGTTGGAGAGTAGGCCAACTTAACGCGGAAAGAGTTTGTAATCGGGCGAGCCAATTACTTTGCAAATCGAGTTGAGCTTGTATAAGTACGTGTGAGTTTGCCAGGCCTCTTGGCACCCCGCTTACGAGCATCCTAAGACCGTCTGGACGACGGGTAGACAATGGGACCGATCATCCCCACGCTGGCACCGCCAAGGGTGTGCGTTGTCGAACTGCTAGCATCCCACTTACGAGTGGCAATCTCCGGGATGACCGTCGGGGACGGTGGGCAATCGGATATCTTGATCCACAAAAGACTGTGCTAAAATTTTGTCATTTCGATGACATCTTCCAACCTTGTGAACTTTAGGGACTTCTCGAGTGCGTAGTATGGGATGCGCATTCGGATACCTGTCGAGATATCCTCTTGGCATTGGCCAATGCGATTCTTGGTTTTGTTGTGGGCACTTTTTGGATTCTGAGGCGGTGGTATGGGACATGTGCTCGGAAGGTCTAAATTGTTGTTCATGACAACTTGAAGAAACCCGTGATTTCTGAGCATCTAGTATGGGACTTTTGCTCATGGAATCCAACTCGAAGAGATTGTCCACAATAGCTTTGGTTTTGAATTTCGGGGACGAAATTCTTTGAAGGGTGTGATAGTGTAACACCCCGTGTTTTTAGCATGGCGCATGCTAAAAGATGCGCCATTTGCTTGTGATGAAGCTTCATCCAAAGCTTCCAGACGTGAAAAAGGTGGATTGGCTTAAGGCCAATACCGCGCCAAAATGGCGCATTATGTTTGGCATTTGGCCAAGGGCCAATGTTGCATCATCATGATGCACTAAGCCAGCTTGGGTAGGTGTGCTCGATCTTACAACAAATCATTGTGCAATAAACGTAAAAACATCGAGAAGACCGGTGGTGCGCAATCATTGTACGCAATCGTTGTGTGTAATCATTGTGCAACGATGACATGAACAAGTGGTGCACAATCATTGCAGCAGATGGAACGAGTGGTGCACAATCATTGTGCAACAGAATCGGAGACTCGGCAATCATTGCCCGGTCATTCGAAATTCATGGCAACGGCCATGAATAGTGAAGCATGTCAATATGCTCCCCTTTTCATACTTGTAGAAATTCCATTAAGACATATATAGGGAGGGGTAGTTGGTTGAAGGTGCATATGCGGACTATGTACCAAGTAAGCTACATAGCTTAGTTTAAGGGTATAAATGATGCCTAAAGGCTCATTTATAGTTGCGTAGCCTTTCAAAGAGGGTATTTGATGCGTTGGCATCGCTATGCCACAACGCGGACCCGATGATGCATAATCATTATGCATCTTGGCGGAATACCTATACGGACCGGAGCCATTACCGTTTTTGCTAGCCACGGCCTTGCAAACGATTTGGTTTAATTTTCTCCCCCTTCGTGGATGAACTACGGTCCGTGCTTGATCCCTTTAGAGTAGGGAAGGGTACGAGGCGGCCGCAATGAGTTGCGGCATTGTTAGGTCCGGCCCGTTGGCCCCTCATATCATCTAAGCTCGGTAGCTTGACGCAAGAGATGATTGTGGCCGGACTTGATGAGGCTTAGTTGCATTCCGGTAAGTGGATGCTCATACTTCGCTTTAGCTTGTATAAATGATTATAGTCTAGAATGGTTTGAGATGTAATGTAAGAAAAACAACCGCATCATCCATAGGAATACGGGTACCGCTGGACTTACTGAGGAATTTCCAAGGAAAATCACGAGTAGAGATCTAATAGGCGCAGGACGACATTCCTTCTAGTGTCTGGATGTATGCTGGGTAAGACCGACGAACCCCTCGTTTCTCTCGCTTTTTGGTTATCTTCCTAAGGTATTTTGACAACTCGGTTTAGTAAAAGTAAATCATTTGACAACCCTATATCAAATGTTTTAGTCTTTCTGCGCCCTTCTTGTACTCCTCCACTTCCACAGTTGACATCAACTAACGGCTAAAACAACGATTACATGAAAAGGAAGATCTCCGCTCTCCACATCAACAAATTCGCATATGTTTTAATTTTTGGTTGTGTTCTAATTTCATTAATTCATCTAATATTTTGTCATCTGATTGGTATCTTGGAAGTTAAAGGTTAATGGGATTTTTAAATTTTCTCATATTTTGTGTGAATTATCAGAAATTGAATTAGGTAGAGGAGGATGGTGGTGGTGAAAACAATGAAATTGTCTACAATGGTGGTGATGGTAAAGGAGTGACAGAGAGTATCAATAATTGTTTAAGATGGTAGCGGCGGCGGGCACTGGTTGTGTTGGTGGTGTTGGAACTAAAGCGGTAGAGATGGTCTTTGTTGTGCGAGTTGGCGGTGGTGTTGCTAGAACTGAAGGTGGTGGAAAGGGGGTGGTGAATGTTACGGAATTAATGGTGGTGATGGAGTTTTGCTGGAATGTGTTGGCGGCGGTGGCGCTGCTGGCTGTGGAGGTTCTGTGGGCAGAAGTCATGGCGGATATGGTGGTGGTGGTGGTGGTGGTATTGGAGGTGCTGGTGTACGTGTTGGAGGCTGTGGTGACAAAGTGGAGGAGGGTTGCGGTGGTGATAGTCGAATTGGGTTTGATTATGATTAGAGTACAGAAGTTGATTATGCTTTTTGCATTGGGTGATGTCGGCGGTGGTGAATCTGGTGATGTCGGAGGTGGTGATGCTTCTGCTAGTGTTGGCCATGGTGTTAGTGGTGGAATTGAAGAGAAAGATTTCAATTAAGAAGCAAAGGAATCAAATCCAAGAAAATATAAGAGATTTAATTGATTCGATTTTCTTTTTAGACAGAAAATAGTGAACAAATATTTTGCCCCTGGTTGAAACAAAAATAACGAAAAAGTGTGAAGAATTGTCAAAAACACGGAGGGGCATTATGGGTGTTTCATGTGTGACGGTGGAACGGGAGAAAAACCATTTTCTGTTATATTATAGACTTACGGCACGGGCTTTGAATTCTGCTACTACAGTTGTCGATAAAAAAAATGAGGTGTGTGTTACTGCTTAGTGCGACCTTAGTAACTTATATGATGTTTCCCATATGTTAATGATTTGATGCACAAAATAAACTTCTTGTCTTTCCTCTCAGATACAGTTCGACTCCACTATCAGCAGGTTCTAAGTAGTAAGTAGAGAGCATCCAATTCTATGTAGCACTTTTAGATGTAGACCTGCGAAGAAAATGAATCGGTATATTTCATTGTCCAAAAACGTTTCCTATTATATTCTTTGTTATATATTTGAAATTGGAAGTATATTTATTATCAAGCTAAATGGTATAGGTTAGTCATGTTTGTTATATGTCGTAGAGATCCCTTGATGTAAATGTGAGGTGTGGTGATGATAATTAGGATAACCATGTCACCATTTTAGCTACGATTCGTTCAGTGTCTGTGTGTGTCATGTATTTATTCAAGGTGGTGTGCAATGTGAGGTCATTTCCTTTTTACATTACACAGGTTTGAGAAGCCTAACATATGATGATGGGCTCATATGATCATCTACAGAGTCATTGGTAATATGTCTCTTTCAGTTTGTATGCCTCAAGTTTATACTTTGGATTCAGTTTTTTACCTGTCAGCGTGGATATATTTATTGTCTAAAAAAAAACATGGATATATATTCATTATGAATATACCTTGCTATTTAGTGGTAGTGCACTACCTTATTCTTTATAATTCGTAGTAATATCAACGTAAGAAATAATCTATTCTAGAAAGTAGAAATCATGACTCTCATTATGTTGCTCCACTAAAGAGATGTAACAGAGATTCTTATTTTCGAAGTTTATTCACCAACAATGTGAATCCCAATTTTACAACTCAAATACCCAATGATAAACTAAAAATAAATGGTGGAAATGGAGAAGCACTCTTCTTTTTCTACTTGCCATCTTTGGCATCGTGCACCTAATTGTTATGGTTTATTTTGTGCTGGCATCTTTTCTCTGTTCTAGTTCAATCCATCTTCTCTCTATTCGTGAGGCTGGTCAACTCCATTCAAGGATGAGTAATACTTTCATGTGGACCTGCAAATAAGGTAAGTAAGTTTTTCATTGTCAGAACACACTTGCTAGAAACTGAAAAACCCCTATGTTCACGCTTATAGCTAGAGTTCATCTAGTGGGTGTGAAATGTATTCATTTTACTTCCAAAATTCCAACGTACCTTATGACAGTACTTCTGGATAGATCATATTTGCCCTTTCATGACCATTATGTCCCCTATTACTTACCGCAAATCGTCTGAGATACCGTTGTGACACCGATATCGAGGATTCATCAATTTTCATAAAATGGGGATACGGGATACGTGTATTTATCAAAAAATAATTTAATATAATAATAATTCACTCAACTAAAAAATCATAAAATAAAAAATCCGATAGATACTACTTTGATTATTAAAGTGAGAAATATTAATTAAATTTTAATTTTGGGTTTTGGGTTTACTTATGTTAATTGAATGGATAAAATCACATGTCTCGATTTCTCTCTAAAACAACATGAAAAACATGACTGCCCAATAAGCCTTAAATTTTTCTAGCACCATTTTTTTTAAGCACCATAAAAATAAATACCAAGTCTTTTTCTTTTATATAGTCAACAAATTATTATGTTTAAATATAATTATTCGGTATGATCATGATTACAAATAACTATAAATATTTAGAATTTTAGATTTTATGTATAAATTTATAAATATATAGATTTTGTATAAAAAATAAATAAATGTTAGATTATAGGAAGTATCCCACTTATAGAGTATCCTCGAGGTATCCCCGAGTATCCCATACCCTTTTTGTAATTAAAACAAGGTGACACTTTAAATGGAGTATCTGATACGTATCCCAAGGTATCCCCCAGTATCCGATACGGATACGGTGCCGTCTGGATACTCACCAATTTTGAAGTATCCGTGCTTCATAGATTATGTCATTTTACAACATCCTTCTTTAGTTGTACCGCCCCGAATCTGTGGCTATGCTGTAATGGAGTGAAACGTGCGTCTTCTGAGTCCATCTCACACAATTTTTCGTAGGCCTGCATGTAGTTTTGGCCAAAGGAATTACTAATCGTCGTAATCGACAATACTTTATGTAGGATCTTGAAAAGCATCCAGCTTTAGGTAATCAATCTTCTGGAGCTGATTGCCAACTTGTGATAATACAAAACAAATTTAGCTTCTAGTAAATGTGACAGTACCTTAGGAAAACACAACCACTCATACTCCTTGCAAAAAAAAAATAGTTCTAGTTCCACCTACCAAAATATCATGAATTAGATAATTTTCATAATTTCAGATGTTAGCAGTAAACTCTCATACAACATAAAGTTACAAAATCATGTATCAACTAAGCACATGAAAAAATAAAAATTGATGATAATTATACTTATTAGTTCTAGTTCTTCCAAAAGGATTTACCCTGTGTTTGAGTCACCAGCATCATGTTCTTCCACCCAGAAAAGGGTAGCTCCTACTACCTTTAAAAAACCCAATATCTCTTCCCGAGTTTTTTTTTAGCACATATCGTCTACCAAATGTTTCTTGTGCATTAGTTTGATCATGATCCTAACAAATAATCGGCTATATGAGAAAACTTGAGAAATTTTGTAAGATGACCATAGCCCAATCTTTTAGATCTGAATCAATTCTTAGCATCTGTTTGTGCTACATATGAAGTAGCCACTATAATTTCATTGGAAAGTGTAATTACCAGTTCTAATATAGAGTGTTGAAGCACCACTCAGTCCATAACATTAACTCCCAATAGAAAGGTCCAATGAAGCAATCAGTTGAATCAATGGAAGCCAAGAAATGAGTCTTCCAATGTATTTAGCACAAATGCTTGAGCCATATCAACCTGTAAAAATATTCCTAAAACGCATATCAAGCTAACCTAAGATTATAACTGAAGGAACAAAATCGAAACTTTAGAAGAAAAAAATCAAATTAATTGATCCGTTAATCTTACCAAGAGTAATTGCAGCATCTACGAATCATACATATCCACTAATACAAACTCTACTTTTAAAGAATCCATCATGAAAGGCAAAAATAAGCCCAATATTTCAGGATTAAGATAATTTTCAGAGGAATGTGTAGAAGCGAATCCAGTGGACCAAAAAAAAACTTTGAAACTCAGCTTCTCATCGCAAAGTAGAAACGAAGTATCAGGTCTTGAAAATCGTCACACTTCCCCAAGTAGAGCCTAAAACCTAACTAACGGGAACCAAAAAAAAAAATATTTCTCACAATAACGTTTAATAAGCCTGGCTAACAACGAAAGGACCCATTTTTATGATCCAACAAAGGAGCAACGTATGCTTTCAGTGAATGGAGATTTATTAATACGAAGGAGCAGAAAAATTTCTTCTGTTTATTTGGAGCCCAAAGAAATCAACCTTGTGATTAGCCGAAATGCAGATAGGACATACCTTCACAAAAACCCTAATAACGCATAGCGAAATATAGAGAGTTTGAAAATTGGTCACAAAAATGAGAATTCTTCTTTGCCCAATTTCTATGTTTATTGATTCAGAGAAAAAGAGTAACGCCTCCCGCATGGATGGAAGATAATTATTTTGGCATTGATTTAATATTGACCTATCATGGAGATAAGTTTATCATTTCCGTAGAAATACCTATCATTAGAGACGGTTTAAGACAAAGACAAGTAGTCAAAGTAAAAAACACGTTTAATAATTATTCGAGTCTCTGACTGATCATCAGCCCACGCGAAAATGTATTAGCAATCCACGAGTTTCATGTCCAGCTCCAGCGACACTATCTATTGTTGATTGTTCTTTCCTACCTATGCGAAGTTTGTTTATTGTATCACTTTTCTCTCTCTTTATATAAAATTAATGGTTAATGAAGAGAAAAAAAAGTAGAGATTTAGTAAATAAATAGATAAATTAAGAAAGAAAGGCCTATACAAGAATATAACAGTTGTGTCAATGTTTCTTTTTTGATGTTTGTTTTGTTTTTTCCTTCCTACTCTTTTGTGAATGATTTGGTTATAGTTGTAGTCTGGCTGGCAGACAATTAAAAAGGGTAAAGCTTAAACATGTGGAGAATTTGGGCAAAATACATCTCCATGTGGTTGTATACAAGTGTTGGCACATAGCGTGATCCAATGGTAGCACCCTAAATAGATGACCTATTAATTTTTAAATTTTGTCAACTAATAGATGACCTATATCATTAAGAAATTCTAATACTACCATTTTATTTGATTATTGTTAGTATAAGAAATGTGTATAATCGATAGTCATGTTTATATTCTTTACATAGGTGTTTTAAAATGCTTTTCACTATACAATTCCAAAAGTTTGATAAAATTCGTGTCGGTAAATTATAGCCACTAAAATTTCGTCGGCAACAATTAGCTAGGTATACTTGTCCCTTTATTAGATCGTGAATTTCCATCAAATGCCAAGAAATAGGCGAGGTTTTAACAAGTCTATATGGTACTAGACTACTAGTTTCTAAAGTTAATCATTGAATGCTTAAAAACTTCGGTAAAGTAGGAATTGCATTATGAGTTAGGGTAGAGTCAATC
This sequence comes from Papaver armeniacum, assembly GCA_023531295.1. Taxonomy (NCBI): domain Eukaryota; kingdom Viridiplantae; phylum Streptophyta; class Magnoliopsida; order Ranunculales; family Papaveraceae; genus Papaver; species Papaver armeniacum. The sequence goes on along the minus strand of JAJJWW010010517.1, from coordinate 109,122 downwards.
AACCCATTATCGTATTCGATCTAAAATTGCACTTCTTATAAGATGAAATAATTATTACGTCCAAATCATGTACCCACCACCTTTGCATGATGATGCATATATATAGTTCTTTCTTTTATTTCATTTTAAGTTTTAACATGTACCCCGTGACCACGTCCAAATCATATACCCATTTTAACATGTACCCACCACACGTCCAAATCATGTACCCATTTTAGTCTTTGAAAGAAGTGAAGAACTAAAGCGATTCCTTGATTCATGAATTAAAGATTGAAGTTGGTGACCAAAACGTGGGTACATGATCACACTATTTTCTTCTTTCATTGGGAGGCAACGAATAATAGGTCGCGTCAATTTGCTTGATTTGGATAGCGGGGAAGATGAAACAAGTTTTACCTCAAGAAGAACGGTGGTTAAATACGCCTGGAAGAGGAGGTCGTTAATAATCCGAGCATGTCCCTCTACCATACAACCGGCATGATCCGGAAGTTCAAATCTCATCTGAAAGGTTACCGGTGAGTGACTTTGTTTATGACTTTGGTAATCTTTCATTTGGGGACAATACACAATGTTATGAGAATGTGAATCCAACATATGATTCTCGTTACACTTCCGATCGCTCGACCATGGTGTTCAACATATGAGCGATGGATATAATTCTAATATTGATAATAATAATGAAGTAGCTAACAATAATGATGATAATCTGAAGGAGGTTATGATAACGATAATGATGGTTATTATGATGATGATACTTATGCAAACGAATAAATTTGCCCAAACAACGATGACTATGATGTGGAAAGGAACCGAAGTCGAGAAAATAAAGAATACTTGAAAAGCGTAGCTTTTAAATGATGAATACTAGTTTAACAATCCTATGTTTTTAAATTTGTAGTTTTAATCATGTAGTTAGTTTCCTTGTATCATTTAAAAATATTTAATTCGAAGTTTCGACTTTTCAATCCAAAAGAAAACAAATCAAAAGAAATGGTAAGAAAGTTATTTACACGGTTATAACGCGTGCGTGATAACGGGAAACAGTTCTAAAAAACGTTTAAATGTTATTTAGAAGAAAAAAAAATGGTAGCAATCATAGCATATTACCAAGAGTGAAAAAGGGTGATCTCTTACCTGATTATTACAGGCGGGTATCAGTTCGGATTTGGTTTAACACCTAACAATGCCGATATCTACCGTTAGCAATCATGGACATCAACTCCGGATATGCTTGGTGCCCCAGATTTTGACCCCTGATATTTTCCCCCATTATGTATCATGATGGTAGTGGTTCAATACTAATAATTGGGCTCCCTGCATCCTCCGATGGCTGGAATTGATGGTCTAGATGAAAGCCACCTAATGGAAGCAAGCGATGGGGAGGATTATGGAGGGTGTCAATCATTTTCCCATTAACTCACATTATATGGGAGGGAACCACGTTTCAGGTTTCACACACTGTTCATAATATTTAAACCTTAGTGTCGTGTGGTGGAGTCCAAGTCCAACAACCTCAACACTACATGCGCAGTTACTAAATGTTAATTATTTGTCATCCCAATTCCCATTAGCCTCTGGCCCAGTTAGATGGTATGAATATCCTCTCCACCGAGTTGACAAGTCCTGAGTTAATGTTAACTGTGTGTGTTGTTGGTGGCACTCCGTACTCGTGCATATTCTTTTTTTTTTTCTTTTTTTTTTTTTAATAAATAAACCAGTGATTGCAAAAGAAACAAAGGATTTTTATTCTTCTTTGTTTTCTGAGTCTCATAGGATTAGACCTGACTTTGAGCAGCTCACTATGCCTACTATTTTTGTTGCGGACAATATGCCTTTAGAAAGGCCTTTCTCTGAAGATGAAGTAAAATCGGTGATTTTTCAATTTGGCACAAATAAAAGCCCGGGTCCAGACGGTTTCACGATGGAGTTTTATAAACACGCGTGGGAGGTGATTAAATCTGATCTAACGAAGGTGGTTAATGAGTTTGAATTGTCTAGCATGATTGATTGGAGATTGAACTGTACTAATCTTACTTTGATTCCCAAATGCGCTGGTGCAGTGTCTTTACATAACTATAGACCTATTAGTTTAATTGGTAGTGTCTATAAAATAATCTCCAAAATGTTAGCCGAAAGAATGAAGTTAGTTCTCCCCAGTATTATTTCTGATTTTCAGGGCGCTTTCATTCATGGAAGGCAAATTCAAGACGGTATTCTAATAGCTCCGGAGCTCATCGATTCCAAAATTAGACAGCAAGACACTGGTTTGATTTGTAAAGTGGATTTCGAGAAAGTGTTTGACAACGTGAATTGAAATTGTGTTGATTTAACCCTTCAGAAGTTTGGTTTTGGTTCCAAGTGGAGAAGTTGGATAAATTGGTGTATCACAACCCCTAGGTTTGCCGTTTTGTTGAAAGGTGAAGCAACTGAACTTTTTAAAAGTCAAAAAGGTATTAGGCAGGGGGATCCGATTTCACATTTCATGTTCATTTTGGTGGCTGAGGTATTGTCTTTGATGATTAAAAAAGCGGCAGATGATGGACTTATTTCTGTAATTCAGGTACGTAATGATGGCTTGGTAATAAATCACCTTCAATTCGCAGATGATTTAATTGTTTTTCTCAAAGATGATCCAGAACAAGTTCAAAATTTGAAGTGTATTCTCTTGGGTTTTGAAACCGTCTCTGGTCTAAAGGTAAATTTCAGAAAAAGTACAATAGTTGGTTTGGGTGAATTGCATAATGGGGAGTTGTGTGCTGATTTGTTTGGTTGTTCTTTGATGCAATTACCAATGAATTATCTCGGTATTCCTCTTAGCAGCAAATCAAAGTGCAAGTCTGTTTGGAATGAGATAATTCAACGTTTTCATCAGAAATTAGCGGGTTGGAAAAAGACGTACTTATCCAAGGGCCAGAGATTGATATTGATTCAGAGTGTACTGTCTAACTTACCAGTTTACTATTTAGCTATGTTTCAAATGCCATTTGTTGTTGCTAAGGAGATTGAAAGAATTATTCGCAAGTTTCTTTGGGGTTCTAGTAATTCTACTAGGAAAAGAAGTTGGATTTCTTGGTCTAAAGTTTCTCTTCCAAAATGCAGAGGTGGAATAGGTATCAAAAAGTTGAAATTGGTGAATAAAGCATTACATGCTAAACGGGTCTGGCGATATGGGTCCGAAAGACATGCTCTGTGGAGAAGGATAATAAGTCAGAAATTTGGTGGTGCATATGATGCTTTATTTCCTCACTTGACTAATACGTTTATTTGTCGCAACTTGTGGAAAGGAATTATGAAATCCAGAGACTTTGTAAAGTCTGGCTCCATATTGACTTCAGGCAATGGAACAAGTATTCATTTTTGGGATGATGAGTGGGTTGGAGGGCAGACGCTGAAAACATATTTCCCTGATATTTATCACCTGTCAAGAAGAAAGATGCAATGATTAGTGAAATGATTTCGCCAGAGGGTGCATGGAACTTACATTTCTCTAGACATTTGAATGAACGGGAGGTGCTCGAGGTAGGGAATATTCTACATCTCATTGGTGAACCATCTGTATCAGGTAATGAAGATTCAAGGAAATGAAGATATGGTGACAACTTTTCTGTGGCTAGTGCATACTCGGCTCTTGAGACAGAAGGCTTGCTAACGTTCCCGGATAAGCTGCTTTGGAACTCAAAAGTACCTCTAAAGGTTTCCTTTTTAGTTTGGACATTATGTTACAGTGGTGCTCCAACCCTGGATAAGCTTTATGCTGCCGGAATGGTTCAAGATTCCAACTGCCTCTTTTCTGATCAGATGGTGGAGACAAATGAGCATTTGTTCATTCATTGTAGTTACGTCTTTGAGGTATGTAGCTATTTTCTTAACAGTTTTGGTATCAAATGGGTCCTTTCTGATAATGTTAAGTCTAATCTCTGGGAATGGGGCGATAAAAAGGTAAAGAGATCCAAAAATATGATTAGGAGGATATGGAGTTTACTCCCCTTTGCTATTTGGTGGTGCATTTGGAAAGAACGCAATTCTAGGCTTTATAATAACCTTGTGAAAGATGTGAATCAAGTGATTGCGGACATAAAGTGTTTGTTGTTCAATTGGGGGTTAGCCTCTGATATGTTTTCAGGTTTTACTTTATCTAACCTGATTTGTAATTGGGATGTAGTAGTAAACTCATCTGTGTAATTTGTGTGTTTTGGTGTCACTATTTTGTTGACTCAAAACTTTTTAATTTAAATTTGCCCTTTTGTTGTTTAAAAATAAATAAACCAGTGATTAAACCTGAAAGGTACATAACATGATAAACAAATTACATAATACTAACTGCAAATATGATAAATTTTTTTACATAATACTGACTGCAAAACGCTTTCATATCGAATAAAAGATCGAATCTCTAAGAACAGAATCTCAGTTAACAGAATCACGTATAACAGGATCACAAATAACCAATAATTGTAACAGTAACACCCATTTACATACGGGAGAGTTCGGATCGGTGAAATACCATCCCCAACCCAAGAACATTTTTTAAAATGAATCTAAAGACCACAGCTAGAACATGGCCAAACTGAATATCTTTCGCCCGGAAAACAATGAAGTCGCCAGGAAAATCGTCGGAACTCCTGTACCTACCGTAGAAACTCATAACCAAACATGGAGCTAATGTCGATCAGATCGTGACCTAAACTTAAGAACCCCGTTACAGAGCGGACCACAAGATCCAAATGAGAAAGTAACAAAGCAGGACAGATAAGCATAAAACTAAACCTAGTAAACGGAGAAATTGTTGTAGATGAGATTTGTTGGTAGATAAGTGATGAAAATGTTAGTACGACTTGATTTCTTCTCTTAATCAGATCATATACCATACTTACACTAACAACAAAAGATCCTAACAAACAAAACCCAAATTGCACAGAACAAACCCTAAAAAAATCAAAACCGAAAACTAATACATAATGAACAGAAATTAAAGGGAAGCTAGGTCTATTAACCGAGAGATATGGCTACTCAGATATGCTCCAGATGAGCCGATCTAAGAGGGAGGCGGCAAGGGGCAAAGGGGGAGGCTGAAGAAAGAGAAAAGGGATCCTCTGGAGAAAAGGGTTTTCGAACTTGTGTGTATTCATTTGGTGTTGTTTTTATGTTTTACCTATTATTGGTGATTATTTTCAGCATCTTTAATTGTTAACTGTCTGTCTGAAAACTTCTACTGTGATGAGATCTATTAACCAAAACGTCTGAAATCAATTGTCAATTTTGATTGTAGGACTTGCTCGTGCGCAAAACTAAACAGTTAGGATAACAAGTATTAACTGCCGGTTGATTCGATTTGCTAATTGCTAAGTTATGGGTCTTATTTTCTAGCAACACCACTTGTTGTACGTTCCATTTCTCTAATATCTAGTGTAGTTTTTCCAGTTTCCTTGACCCTCTGAAGGAGATATTAGATATGTAATTGACACAACAACGGAACTCGGGGGTGGCTGAGGGGTGCTCCATCCACCCCCAAAAATCCAGATACACCCCAAAATTCAATTTCTCAAAGACAATTTTCTTTAGCCCCCTTTGAAATCTGATAATTATCCCAGTATAGCATTTTAGCCTACCTAGATTCTCAATCCTGCTTCTGTCGATGGATTGACAAATCCTTTTTAGTTTGCTCTACAGACTAATCAACACAAGAAGGCATGAAAGAAAATTAAAATAAAAGTTGGTGTCGTCGGAGAAGTGTCACTTTAAACAACCAATAATACAATTAATGTGATTAGGACACGCTTGTGGCATGTGGACAAACTAATATAAACACTTAGGTCTCCCATTACTTCACAAGATGATTCCGGACAGAGAACAAAAAAAAGTAGCCTAAAAGCCGCTTATTCACCAAATTTTAAAAGAAAAAAATTGTTATGAGAAAGCTAAAAAGTTTTGAGGAAAAGCTGACTTTTGGGTCAATACGAGGAAAATATAAAATCTTAACTTTATTCTTCCTTTTCTACAATGAATGTCTGATATACTGGTAGTACTCACATGTCTCTATTTGATGTTTTGTTTGAGGCCAATCTTCCTGACACCCATTGGCCCCAACTTCTTTTTTACCATCGAACAATAACAATAACTTCACAAAATTTATAAAACAGACATGATAATGGAAAAACATTTGGAGCTGATGTGCAATGAAAATGAAAGATGGTTATATGTATATGTATGTAGGGATCAGGAAGAAATTTTGGGTACATAATTAGCTGACAACTAGTTATATAAACGACAAATGGTTTAGTTTAGTGAGAAAGTTTAATTCCAGTGAACGATTTATTCATCTCATGATCTGCTTGGACATCTTAATGCTCTATGTAAAATCTCTAATCTTATTAAATACAAGTCAAATCTAAAATTAACAAATAGAGACACTGTATAATTGGGACCCTAAAATAAAAAATCAGAATTTCGCCAAAGAAATGTAACGGTTTAAACTTAGCTTACACTTTTTTCCCTCTGTTATTACCTGTCAACAGCCTGTAATTGTAATTGTTTTATCTGTGTCAACATGGACATGTTCCTTTATTCTGATGGCTAGGGTTTTTGTGGTTGTGAGTGATTTTCAAAAGTGTATATAAACTCCTTGTCGGATGTATCATTTCTTTGAGATCATTTTCCGTGTTAATGAGAAGAATCTATTATGTTATCTTGGTATTAGACCAGAGAATGAAATTTCCCAGGGGTATTCGATCCATTCGTTTTCTCCATTAATGGAGTTTCTTGAGATCAATCACAATTTTCTTTTCGAGTGATCTTTGTTTTGCAGACATTCTGCTTTCTTTCATCTTTAAATCACTTGATTTGTCTTAAAAATTCTTTTACAAGTTTTTCTTCCCTGCTTCTTGGTCTCTTTTCTTGATTGATTTTTTTATCCAGATCTGGTATTTTTCTTTTTATCTTTTTTGTTTTCAAGCGTCTACATCTATCATGGAAACTTGTTCAATTTCTAAGGTTCCACTCAATCAGTTAACCATCATTGTTAATTTCAAGTTGAAGGAAAACAACTTTCTCACCTGGAAATCTTTGAGTCGTGCTCTTATCAACAAACTCATGTTACAGGTTATGTCACTGGTGAATGTCAATGTCCAGAGGAGTTTACATATCGCCATAAGGCTAACAACAACATTGTAAATTTGTCTTATAATTTGTGGCAGGATTATTATTATTATTATTATTTAGCTTAACTCAACTATATATGGCAGACTATGTTCTTCCTTACTTTGCTGGTGCAACTACTTCTCATGATTTATGGTAGAATATTGAATCCAGATTTTCTCAAGTTTCATATACTCTTACAATTCAACTTCGCACCAAACTTCAATCAATCAAGTTAGGTAACAATTTTAATAATTACTTTTTTCTAAATAAAATCAAGAAGGAAATTAATGCTTTAGCCGTTGTTAGTTTTATTTTGAATGATAGTGAAATTGTAGTAAACGCACTATCTGGATTGAACTCTTTTTTTTTTATGCTTTCGTTGCGTCTATAAGGATTCATTTTCCACATGTTACTAGTGTAGAATTGAATAATATTTTACTTAGTGAAGAGATTGTTATCAAGACCAGATCTAAGTCCATTAAATTAAGGTTTTTCCAGCCTTCAAAGTTTATAATAATCACTACAACTCCCTTTTTCAATAAAATTTTCGTGGTTCTCCAGTGAGAGGTGCTCACAATCAACACTATAGAGGTAGGAGGGCATATCAACCACCTTTTCACATAGGTTTTCATCAACAAATGGCTAGATCTCCAAATTTCATGTCAGCACCACCTCATCATTCTTTTACTTCTCTTGAGTCAATACCATGTCACATCTGCACTAGAATTGGTCACTCAGCTGGTGAATGCTCAATTTTTTCAAGGTCATGAACCTTCTCAAAATCTTCATGTAATTTAGTTGCTGCAAACATTTTTGGTGATAACCCTTGGTATGCTAATAATGGAATTACAAATCATGTTATTACTGATACTTCTTACTTGATAAATATACTTCTTATGATGGCTATGAGTACATTCAAACAGCTAATGAAGAAGGTATATCCATTTCATCTATTGATTCTATATCTTTTGTAACTGTTAGTCGTTATTTCACATTACAGAATGTCTTACATATTCCTAAAGCATCCAATAATCTTCTCTATGTTCATATGTTTACTTCTCAAAACAAATGCACTACAACCTTTTCTCCCTATGATTATAATGTTCAGGATCTTCAGTCTGGGAATATTCTGTTACAGGGCCTTTATGTCAATGGTCTCTACCCAATCAACTTCAACCCCTCAACAAAACCACCACTCAAGGCTCTACATTTAAGTAAAGATTTTTCAGCAGTCTGGCATCATAGACTTGCACACCCATATTTTCAAACACATCGTAGAATATGTCATATATTTGATAATTATGTAATAAAAACACCACTCTTTTGTGAGCGTTGTCAGTTAGGAAGGTCTCATAAGCTACCATTTTTTATTTCTTCTCATTGTACTTCTAAACCACTTGAATTTATGCATATGGATCTTTGGGGTCCATGTCCTGTAATGAAAAATAGTAGTTTCTTATACTATGTTAACATAATGGATGATTTCTCCAAATTTTGTTGGTTGTTTTCTCTCACTGCTAAAATTGATTTTAAGACATACCAAAACTTGCAGTCACCCCACCGGTTGTAGGAGATGTAAGGATTGATACGGATACTTTTAGAAAACTCTACTATATTCGGCACTTTGACACCCACGACATCTTCTTTAATTTCAAGACTCAAATTGAAAACCAGTTAGGATGTAAAATAATTACAATTGGAACAGACTGAGGTGGAGAGTCTATAAACAAACAATTAGATACATTTACTACTGCTCATGGTATTCACATGAGTACACTTGTCCTTATACTTCAGAACAAAATGGGGTTTTTAAAGCTAAACATAGACACCTTCTGGATATTGGTAGGACTTTTTCACCAAAGTTGGTCTCCATGATACTTTTTGGGTTGAACCTTAAATTTCACAATCAACAGACTACCTGTCAGGAGTCTCAATCACCTTTTGAAAAGTTATTTCTCAAGAGTCCATATTATTCTTTTTTTATAAGCTTTGGATATTCCTGTTATCCTTAGCTTATGCCTTATGCTTCTTCCAAATTGGATCCTAGAAGTTCTCTTTGTATTTTTCTTGGTTATGGTGCACAACAAAATTAAAGGTCATAGATGCTTGAATTCTCTCACTGGCAGGGTGTATGTCTTCAGACATGTAGCATTTAATGAAGAGATTTTTCCTTACTCCATTATTATGTCTGTTTCACTTACTCCTTCTTCTCTCTCAGCTGTGAATCATTTTGCAGTGATACTTCTCCTAGTACTGCACCATCACAAGCTACTTCTGATGCTTCTACTATTCCTGCACCACCTGCTTCAAATTCCAATTCTTTGGTTGTTGTTCAGAGTGACTTGGTGCCTCCTAGTCAGCATGATTCTTTGGTTGTTTTTCAAAATGCTCATTCAATAAAGATAAGGGGAAAATCCAGAATTACTAAGCCAAAAATATACTTAATCACCAAACATCCTTTTCTTGCAGCTTATCTTATATCTACTACTCATATTACACCAACTTTTTATTCTCAAGCAATCAAAAATACAAAATGGAAAGTTGCAATAGTAGAAGAACATGAAACTTTAAAATTAAATAATACATGGATCAAAGTACCCCCTCCCTTCTCCAGACCAAAATGTTGTTTGTTGCAAATGGGTATATAGAGTTAAGCAAAATGTTGATGGTACTCTGGATAAGTATAAGGAAAGATTGGTTGTTAATGGCTTTCATCAGCTTCCAGGTCTTGACTACAATGAAACTTTCAGCCTAGTGGTCAAACCAACCACAATCAAAATGATTCTCTCTTTAGTTGTTCACTTCAATTGGAAAACTCAACAGCTTGATGTGAGCAATGCCTTTATACATGGGGACCTTTAAGAGGAAACCTAAAGGAATCATTGATCCTGATCATCGTGGCTATGTATGCAATCTTCAAAAATCATTGTATGGCCTAAATCAAGCTCCTAGAGCTTGGTATGATAAACTCCACACTATTCAAGTTTCTCTTGGATTTCATTCTTTAGTTCTAAATCCTTCTTTATTTGTGCGAAAATATGGCTCAAGAATTACTATCTTTATGGTGTATGTGGATGCCAATGTTCTTACAGGTAGCTCTACTTCCTATTGTGCTTAATTTGTCACTACTTTAGGAAAAAATTTTCCTTTCAAGAATCTTGGCCAGCTTCACTATTTTCTTGGTCTGGAAGTTAAAAGAAATAGTAGGGCTCTTTTTATGTGTCAAACCAAGTATGCACAGGATCTTTCGGACAATACTCAAATGGTGGGTGCTAAGTGTTGTTCAACTCCTACTTCAACAACTTCTAAACTTAGTGTTAATGATGGTGAACTTTTGGATAATCCTACAAAGTATAGATCTCTTGTTGGTGCTCTTCAGTACCTAACATGGACTAGGCTAGATATTAATTTTGTTGTAAACCAAGTATGTCAGTTCATGCACAAACCTACTACCACTCATTTGGTTGAGCCAAGAGAAACCTGAGATATGTAAAAGGTATAATAGATCATGGTTTGTTTTTCTCTAAGGGTCTCACTACTTTACAAGGTTATAATGATGCTAATTAGGCTGGTTCTCCAGATGATAGGCGTTCAACAAGTAGTTTCTGCATCTTTTTTGGCCATAATTCTACCTCTTGGTCAGCTAAGAAATAATATAATGTTTCCAGATCAAGCATTGAGGCTGAGTGTCATGCTCTTTCTTAAACTGCAACTGAGGTGGTTTGGTTATGTCAGCTTCCCTAGGATTTGTACATTTTCCTACCAGCACCTCTTATTTTGCATTGTAGTAACACTAGTAGTCTGGCACTTACATCTAATCTAGTTTTTTTACAACAAAATGAAGCGTATGACTTTGGATTTTCACTTTGTGCGAGAGCTTGTTCAAGCAAAGACACTGAATGTTTCATGCATCTCCACTATTTCACAGCTGGCTGATATTTTTACAAAGGGTCTTCATGGAACACGGTTTCAGTTACTTAAAGAAAAAATGAATGTTTACAGTCTTTCTGATTTTCAACGAGTTCAGTTTTCGACGGGGTACTAGTTTACACTTAGCTTACACTTATTTCCCTTCTGTTATGACCTGTCAACAACCGGTAACTGTAACTATTTTATACGTGTCAGCATGGACACGTGCGTGTATTCTGATAGCTAGGGTTTTTGTGGTTGTGAGTGATTGTCGGGAGTGTATATAAACTCCTTGTCGGCTGGATTATATCTTTGAGATCATCATTTGTGTTAATGAGAAGAATATGTTCAGTTATCTATACGAACCATACAGAAGAAGCGTATCATCTAACCAGAACACTTTTTAATGAGAATAAGATAGAACTAACCTTCTACTAAATTAGAGTTTTGTAATTTAAAACCATCGTTCTAAAATATAAAAAGCAATCAAAGTTAACTTTTAAAACTGTTGATGCTAAAACTTATTTTCAAATCGATAATCGATGGTGATACTTTACCTCGGTGGAGGCGAATAAAGGAAACAAAGAATTTTTTAAAATCCTTTTTCATTCCGACATAAATAGCTCTTTTAGCAGTTTGGTTTGATCGAGTCTCTTGCTTGATTAGCCTCTAATTTTGGCTAATTCTACCTTATCTTTTTCGTCCAAATCTCCTTTTTTAATAATATATATTTTCTCCGGCTAACCATGTTCGACCAAAGTCGGCTTTCCCCCGAAACTTTTTGGCTTCCCTATAAAAAAAATCAAAAATAAATAATAAATAATGAGTGCCTTGAGAGGGAGTGGTTGGTCTATGTGGAGTTTTGAAGGAGACGGTAATGCAGTTGTTTAGTTGGACTGTTTGTTAGAAGAATTAATTGTACTTCTAACAAACGATTTCACCAATAATTGGTCGACTTTAGGAGGCCTTCTATATGGTGACTAATTGGATTTTTTCCGTCACACTTTCATGGTCCTCTTTTTTTTATCAATCTTTTTTTCTTGATTTCATTAAAATTCGATCATTTTTGAAGTTTTTTTCTTAAATTGTCAATCTAATCCGAACTGTACTGTTATATTCGTTTTCAATTTCAATTCAATGATCAGAAACGATGTGTAATAACCAGGAATTCAATTGAATTCAATAATGAAGCATAATGATGATTTTCAAATTTTTTATAAATCCATCAAATTCACCAAATTACAGAGAATTTGTACTAAATTTCTTCCCAAAAACTACTTAATTACAACCCAATTAACTAATTTATTTATTTATACTTTGAAAACACCATCAATCTATAGAATTTAAAATCTTGGAAAAAAAAACAGAGGTATACACAGAATTTCTGTCGAACTCGGTTGGTCGCGGGTGTAGAAGAGGATGTAATCGGGCGGGTAAATCCGTACCTGATCCATCCGTCCAGAAGAAATTTCCACCCAACATAACGCGCAGTCACCCACCGTTTCAGTCCACTTTCTTGAGCTCGGTTACCGACTCACTGCATCAACCGAGTCACATCTACTGAACTCACAAATCTCCATCAATTACAGCTTTTCCCGACCTGATGTTGTTATGAACGCTCTGAGTCACGCTCTGTGAATCGGCGATTGACTCGGAGAATTTTTTCTTCACGAATCTCTTTTTCAACGCTCTCTGTCTTCATTGATTCAGGTAATTTTTCTTAAATTCATTCAATGTATTACTATTTCAATGATTACTGATGATTAGATGGTTGGATTGATGGATAATAGTCCTAAATCTAACATCAATATGTCTGAAATTGGTAATAATGAAGTTGTTAAAAAAGTTCCGTCGATTAATTTGCCTGATGATCTTTTTGAAGAGGGTTTAAATCCTTGGAAATTTTCATTAATAGGCAGATTAGAATTACAGAAAATTAAGTTATATTGAGAAGTCAATGGAAGTTGGTTGGTGATTGTAAGCTTATTCCATTGGGAAAAGGGTTTTTTACTATTAAGCTTGATAATGAAGTGGATCGTCGTTATATCAAAACTGGAGTGTGGGAGGTTCAAAATCAAGTATTAAGAATCAGGAATTGGGTATCTAATTTTCGTCCAGAGTATCAAAGAACCTCAAAAGCTACAGTTTGGGTTAGATTGCCTGGATTAGGTTTGGAATTCTGGAAAGAAAAGATTCTATTTAAGATCTGTGATGAAATTGGTACTCCAATTAAAATTGATGCTGCTACTGAACGATGTGAAGTGGGTTATTATGCAAATGTTCTTGTGGAGGTCGATTTTGCTCAAGATATTCCTAGTAAAATCTGGATTAACACCAAATATGGAGGTTTTTTTTTCAGAATATATCAATTCCAGTTGTTGTTCTTAGAGTGGAGAAAAATAAACAATAATCAAATGTTAGTAATTCAAATCCACCCTATCTCAGTGTAGAGGTTCAACTAAAGCCCAGTTGAAGATTGTCAACTCTTGAGGCTCTCAATTGACAAATAATGTGCATACCTAGAGCAAGTAGAGTGAGCAAAGAGATATTAACATTGAGTTTATCTTTATCAATTAAAGCAAAAAGAAGTCATCTTAAATAGCTATGGTAAATTTAGCTCATAATAAACATGTTAAAACAAATTCAAATTCAAAAGCCTAAACATGAACCCTAAATTCAAACTAAAACCGTCAAAACCAAGAAACAAACATCAATAAAAGTTGTTCTAATGCATTCAATTATTAGCAAGGATTGTTCTTAGCTATTAATTATACTTTTGTTTAAAGTCTTTACAAGATTACCCAACTATGTACATGAGTACTCAAATCCACCCTATCTCAAAAACTAGTTTGAATGCTAATGTTCATTGAAGATTGTCAACTCTAGTAGGTTTCACCGGAAGATTTAGTGCAAGAACAACTAGTCAAAATAATAAGAACAACGGGAGGAGATCTAACTACATTATTACAAAGAGATATTAACATTGTTTATCTTATCAATTAAAGCATACAAGAGCAGAAATTATTTCATCTTAAATCCTAGCTAGTGGTAAATTTAGCTCATAATAAACATGTTAATTCAGACCCTAAATTGAGCTAAAACCTAGTGACTTTTACTCACATCGAAATCTCTCTTTATATGATCACCTCATGATAGCTTAAGAGATCAAAAGTAGTCTCAGAATTAATTCAAATAGCACACACTCTAAAAGCTTTTCTAGAAAGTCTTATTTAACGTCTAATCAACTAAGGAACCCGATTGCGTTCTCGACCGGTTCTTGTTATTTCAAGGACTTCTGTGTAAACATAGCTAAAAAGTAACTCTAAAATCTCTAAAAGTTGGAGGTTTTTCATTTTTTACAAAGAGTTTTTTGTTTTTTTTTTTTTTTTTTTTTTTTTTTTTTTTTTGAAAAGAAAGACTAAAAAACTCTACATGCAAATGTATGTACCCCAAACCTCCTTTGGTTAGCACACATCAAAATTATGCAAAAGAAAAAGAAAGGGAAAAAGATGATGGATGTTTAGTCCATAAAATTGAAAGATGCCCGGAAATGGCTTCAATCTCTGACCATTGACTAAAATGTTCTTGTTTGCCGGGTTTTCAACTTCTATACCTCCAGTATTTTCTCGAAATCGCGGAAACACCTTCATTCTATGTTTATGCGTTTGCACTAATGCATCATTTCTCAATTCTTCTAACTCATTGAGTTCAAGTTTTCTCTGGTTTTATCAAGATCAAAATTGACTTTTTCACATTCTTAAGATGCACAAGATGACATGCTTTTCCGTACACAAGTTCATCCCAATGGGAGTCTTGTATCCTATAGGCCCATAAAGCATCATTAAACGCAGACCAATCTTTCCTAGAAGGATTACGGTCTTCTCAAGAATATGCAACACTTCCACTTGGCCTTTGGTTTGAGGATGGTAAGGTGTTACGACCTTATTTCCATGCTTAAATGTTCGAGATACAACTTACCTTGATGTACTTCCTGGTTAACAAGAAACACAATTTGCATGATCAACAAGCAGTGTTGACGATAGAACCGCTTTGCAAGATCTTTGCGGCGAGTTTTCTTGGACTAAAGGCCTCCACAAGCATGGTCTGACAGGAAGAGATAACGTCCCTTTGTTCGAGGTGGGGACACATCTCCTAATGATTTGGTCTTGCGTACAAACAAATATGGGTCATCCCAAAGGAATGTTAACTTCAGCCAAGAACTTAATTTAGACCGGTGCAAGGGCATTCTACCCGTCAAGGTAGTTGACAATATCAAGAAAACCCAAAAGATTTTATAAGCATCAATTTGCTCCTCGAACGACTTAATCATCAAAGCATCTTTCTTAGAAGATATCTCAATGCAAAGAAGAAGTTGAACTTTCAATAATTCAATTAGTCATTAAGGGTTTTACTAGCATAAGATCACGTCTTCTCTTTGGCCTAAAACAATAGTCGAATCACACATAATCTCAAATGGTAATGACCAATTGCAACATCTTTTGCAAGAAGATTGCATAAAGGTCGGAAATTTACTAAAGTCTTTGATGAATCGGCGGTAAACCGCATGGCCTGAAATGATCTTTGTTGAATTCTACCTTGGCTTTGTCTATGCCTTTTTCCGAGATGATATGCCCTTACTAGAAGAAAACCATTATTTTTCCCAATTCAAGACCAAACTCTTCTCCTTACACCTAACTAGCACACATGCAAACACTCATCAAAAAACACGCATCCACTCAAGGAATTTATCTTCCACCATGTCTTAATTAATTCAAAAAAGGCATACGACGATAAGCAAATGTTCCATAAGGACTCACTGGAAAAGGTTTTGAACTACTTACTTTCTCACTCTTGACAACATCTCTCATTTCTCCTTTTGCATTTCCCTAGATGGTTTAGTGTTCTCCTCAAGGTTTATGTGATGATACAAATCTTATACCCTTAAGATCGGAGATTCAACCTAAGGCTCCTTTAGCTGTCCAAAGTTTTGTCACTCTTGTCGGATTGTTGGTCATCTTACTACTGAATGTAGAGTGGAGAAAAATAAACAATAATCAAATGTTAGTAATTCTCAGCAAAGCCCAGTTCAGGCTCCTGCAAGTAATCATATTCCTTTTGATATATGTGATAGATCAGATGTTGAAGCTGAAAAAGAAGTCGTAAAAGTTGCTACACCTTGTGCAAAACCAACTGAAGTTGATTCAATTATTAGTAGTATTAATTCTTCACAACAATTAATGAGTACTCCAGAATCCATTCCTCTAGTAGGTGGAAGATTTAGTGCACTTGAACAACAGGAGGAAGTTATTACTAATGTTGATGAAGAAATTATGGCCGAATTAGCTCCACAGAAATTAATTCAAATAGCTGAAGCTACTGAACTAGAAAACAATAGTTAAATTTGTTGATTCTGCACCTCTAGGAAAGGTTACCTCAGAACCTGTTGCTTTTACTTCTTGGTCTTCTATTGCTTCTACTTCTGCAGTAAAAGCTAAGGCAAATGCTCCACCTGATAAGAATGATCTTAAAAATGTGGCTTCTACTAAGCAAGGTAATGGCAATAATTTTAAAGTTCAAAATAAATACAACTTTAGGAAAAATGTTGGTAAGGGGGGGGTCCAAAAAACCCCAATTCTCCAACATGAAAATCATCTTTTGGCATTTAAGGGGCCTTAGAAGAACTAGGGCCCAGCAGAAACTTAGATCTTTAGTCAATCAATTTTTTCCTTCTTTAGTTTGGATTACAGAACCTCATGTTCATTGTACTCCTTCTTTTTGTAACAAATTGAATCTGCCTGGGATGCAATCCATGGCAATTCATAATTCTTCTTCTCATCACAAGGGTAATATTTGGTTATTTTGGAGTAATTCTATTTCAGTTCCTTCAGTTGTATCGATTACAAGTCAGATGATTACAGTGGAAGTAGGTGAAGTTATTGTATCTGGGGTACATGCTAATGTCAATATGGTGCAAAGACGATTTCTTTGGTCTGAAATGCAGATGATTAGTGAGTTTAAAAAGCCTTGGATTGTGTTGGGTGACTTCAATGCAGTTCTTTCAATTGAAGAAAAAGTGGGAGGGAGATCTCCTTCTAGAAGGTCAATGTTAGATTTAATGAATGTTTGGATCAATGTCAACTAATACAAGCTCCAAAAACTGGATTAGATTTTTCTTGGTCCAATTGTCAATATGGAGATAAAAGGATTCTATGTCATCTTGATAGAGCTTTCTTCAATCTGGAATGGTTGGATAAATTTCAGGATTGGGGATATAAAGTGGGTTTAAGGATTGTTTCAGATCATTCTCCATTATTTGGTGGATGTGCTAACATACCTAAGCCAAAAAATGTTCCCTTGAGATTTCAGAAGATGTGGCTTGATCATCCAGGATTTCTTCAATTAGTTGCAGATAATTGGGCATTACCATTATCAGGGGATCCAGCTTTTGTATTTATGAATAAACTTAAAAGACTTAAGCAAATTTTAAAGGAATGGAACTGGAATGTGTTTGGAAATATCCAACAAAAAATTAAGGAAGCTGAGGAAAATGTCAAGAACAAGATGCTCATATCAGATAATGATCCACACAATACAATTGCTTTGAATGAATTGGTGCAAGCACAAAATGAGTATAACTCAAGAGAAGTTCAATATAGTACCATGATGAGGCAAAAATCAAGAATAAAGTGGGTTAAAGAAGGTTCTGGTAATACTCAATTTTTTCACACTAATCTCAAGGTTAGGCGTTCTCATAATCTTATTACTGAACTAGAAGATGAAAATGGAAATTTAATCACAGATCAAGAACAGATTGCAAATCTTCTTGTCAATTTTTTTGAGAAGAAATTTCAGTATCAAGAAACTAGTGTGGATAATTCTCTTTTTGATGTTATCCCTAAACTTATAACTGAAGATGATCAGCAAATGTTAGATGCCTTGCCGACTGCTGAAGAAATTAAACAAGCAATTTTTGACATTGATGCTGAAAGTGCTCCTGGTCCTGATGGATTCTCAGGTATGTTCTATAGAGCATGCTGGAGTATTATTCAACATGATTTGGTTTGTGCTGTTCAATTCTGTTGGAAAAGAAAGTTCATTCCTAAGGGTCTAAACTCTAACTTCTTAGTACTTCTGCCTAAAGTACAAGGTGCTAAAAATACTAGCCAATTCAGACCCATAGGTTTAAGTAATGTGAGCTTTAAAGTTTTCACAAAGATTATTACATCTAGAATGGGACAGTTAATCACAAAACTAATATCCCCACAGCAAGTTGCATATGTCAAAGGAAGGAGTATTTATGAACAGATTCTTATGGCGTCTGAACTTGTTAATGAAATGAAATCTAAAAGGAGGGGTGGTAATGTTGGATTAAAATTAGACATTTCTCAGGCATATGATTCAGTAAATTGGAATTTTTTATTTCAAGTACTTCAGCAGTTTGGTTTCTCATCAGATTGGTGCCAGTGGTTACAAATATTATTTGCATCGGCAAGAGTTTCTGTAATGGTCAATGGTGGACCCAGAGGTTTCTTCTCTATGGGCAAAGGTTTAAAGCAAGGAGATTCTCTATCTCCAATCATGTTTATCATTATGGAAGAGGTTTTAAGCAGGGGGATAACTAATTTGGTTCATAGGGGTAAACTTCAACCTATGGTAAACAGAAAAGGAACACATCCTACTCATTTGATGTTTGCTGATGATGTTTTCATCTTCTCAAATGGTTCTAAAAAAAGTCTAAAGAATTTATTTCAATTACTACAGCAGTATCAAGACTGTTCAGGCCAGATCATAAATAGAAGTAAAAGTAAGTGTTTTGTAGATGGTTGCACACCTCAAAGAAGAATGCAAATTTCTGAATTATTGCATATGGAGCTTACATCTTTTCCAGACAAATATTTAGGCATTATCCTCATGCCTGGCAGAGTTAAATCATCTATTTTGTGGCCAATAGTTGAAATGATGCAGATGACATTAGCAAGATGGAAAGGGAAATTATTGGCATTTCATGACAGATTGATTTTAATCAAGTCTGTTCTTTCTAGTTATCCTTTATATTCAATGGCAGTCTATAAATGGCCAAAGTCAATAATTAAAATATGTGAAAGGATTATGAGAAATTTTCTATGGTCAGGGGATTATGAAACTAGAAAATATGACATTTTAGCTTGGAATAAAGTTTGCACTCCTATTAATGAAGGTGGGTTGGGAATTAGAAGACTTGAAGTGGTTAATAAGGCCTTATTAATGAAGATAATGTGGAAAATGCATACCTCTGAGGATGAATGGTCAAGGTTTTTTTTGTCAAATACGAGAGACAAGAATGGTCAATGGTGCACTAAATGGAAATACTCTTCGGTATGGTCTGGGATTTGAAGTGGGCATGGCAAGAATTGAAAGATGACATTCGATGGAATATAGGGAATGGGGAGAAAATATCTGTATGGTTTGATGTGTGGATTGGAGATCAAACTTTAATTGAAATTATGGGCTATACAGATTATGTCAAGGCTAATTTGAGTATGAAAGTTAAAGATTTATTACCTCAGCATACCTGGATGATCCCACAAGAAATTCAAGATTATCTGCCTGCCTTGCTTCCTGCAGTGAGTGGTGGATTTGATATCATTGTGTGGAGTGGTGATCTTAAAGGTAAATTTTCAACATCCTCTGCTGTTAACATTATAAGGCATAAAGAACCTCCTTTACAATGGCCATCACACCTTTGGAAAACTTTTTTACATCCTACTATTGCAAGTAATGTATGGAAAATTAGACAAGGTGTTTATGTGGATGATATAAAAAAAGGTGAATCAAGGTTTTTCCATAGCCTCAAGATGTTGTATATGTAAAGCTCATCAAGATTCCATGGATCATCTTTTGTGGTCTTGTAACTTCAGCACAAAAATCTGGAGATGGCTCTGTAATTCCTTCCAATTTAAAAGTCCAACTTCTTTTGATGATATTCTTACAATTGCAAGGCATAAAAGTTCCATAATACAAGAAGTCTGGGCAACTGCTGATTATGCTACAATTAGGGAACTTTGGTTTCATAAGAACAAGGTAATGTTTGAAAACTCTCAGCCTAATGATCTTCAGTTCAAATGTAGAATTATAACTCTGGTTTATGAAGGAAGTTATAGAATGAAGGGAACCATATGGAACCAAAATTATGATTCAGAGGTTCTGAACTTCTTCAACATTAAAAACATTTTCTCTAAATTCACTTCAATTGTAGAATGTCAATGGAATGCTCCTGCAGAAGGGTATGTAATGTTTTGTTGTGATGGAGCAGCATTTGGCAATCCAGGGAATGCAGGTTTTGGCATCATTGCAAGGAATCATACTAGTCAGGTGTTGGGGACTATTTCAGGTGGTATAGGTATTGCTACCAATTACATTGCAGAGGTCATGGTTGTAGTGTGGGCAATTGAATGGGCAGTGAGACTACACTGTAATAAAATTATCATCAGCTCTGATTCCAAAGCGGCGAAGGGAAGATTTCAAGAAAGGAAGTATCCCCTGGTTTGTTCAAACTAGATGGGAAAAAGCTTGCAGGTCTATAAATGAAATATTATACATTCATTGCTACAGAGAAGTCAATTTCTCTGCAGATGATTTGGCTAAAAAAGGTGCAGGACTTAATCTGGGAGAAGTGGAGATTCATGAAGGAAGGCCATCATTCTTAATCCAGGTGGAAATGCCAGGAAAAAAGTATTATAGGTTTTGCTAGTTTAATCTTTGATTTTTGATTTCTTTGCTGACTTTTGGTTTCTTTTTCTCTGTTCCTTTTAAATCTTTGTAATCCTTTTTAGATATTCTCATTAATAAAAATTTGTGATTTAGCAACAAAAAAAAAACTGTATACCATTAGTTCATGAGTGTGATTACGAACCGTTAATGATGTTCCATGACCGTATCAATTTTTCATTCTTCTAAAAATAGCAATCAAATTAGATAAGTTTCCTGAACTAATGCTTTTGAGTTTCACTGTTCAACCAAATCAATGGGAGTTTTCTTTTTAGATTGAATGGGTGTTGGATGTTCTTCAAGTATTGGTGAGAAGAGGAAGAGAAAAAATAGAGAATAAAGAGATATAGAGATTGAAAAGTGAAGCGGCTGCGGAGAAAATAAAGATGAGTTAGGAGCCGCAAATGACAAAATTAGCCCGGTGACTAACGACAACATGTGTTAGCGGGCCTTCCGACACGTGTTAGACGAGCCTTCCAACACGGTCCTGGTAAATCTTTACACGTACAAAGGTCACCCGATGTCCGCTGCCCTATTAAAAATGCTTGTTTACTACGCCGGGTCTTGGTAATCTACCGGATTGCATATATATTTTCTTTTTGAAGCCTCAATCGCACATTATAGGCACTAGGGTTTTTCATTACAAATCAGAAAAAATTCTTAAAGAGTTCTTTGTAAAATCTAAATGAGTAAATAATACTCCCTCCATCCCACTATTAGATGACCTAGTTGAAGTTTGCACAATTCTTAAGGTAAAGAATGGGAAAGAGTATTTTTAAGTGTTTTTTACAATTATGCCCTTATGGATAATAATTTGTAAAATTTAGAAATGATTTATCTCTCAAACTATACCATGGATTTTCGTAAACTTTGTACCGTTGAAAAGCATTTTAAAACACCTACGTAACGAGTATAAACATGGATATCAAATTATATACATTTCTTATATTAACGATAATTAATCAAAAAGATAATTTTAGAAATATTCCTTTGTTTAATGAAATAGGTCAACTAATGACGGGACAAAATTTTAAACTAAGTAGGTCATCTAATAATGGGACGGAGGAAGTAATGCATGGTGTACTGACGTCGGCCCCACTGCTGCGGCAGTTATCTAGTAACCCAATGTCAGTATTTCACCAATAAAGATTCAGCTCTCATAGACTCATACGTGTTGGTAGCCCCAACCTTTATGGAATCTTATTCTGCCTGAGTCACACCTCATTAAAGGAATCCTTATTCTGTAAGCGGCAGAGCTTTAGTGTCGTCATTTGACTGATAAGACATTTAACAAATGGATAAAGAATGATGTATTATGCGGTAATGATCCCATCGTGTATTAGGAGGCAGCTGGAGTCACTGCCTTAATAATCCGCTTAGATACATACATTATTAACTCAGTTTTTTCTCAAAATAAAATCCTCTCGTGATCAACAATTTGAACAGCGCCAGAACAATTTTGATCCAGCTCTTTTAGTTGGATCAATAATCGAACCAATCTAACCGATTGGTCTAGGATTGATGACATCTGAAGTCTAATGCCACATGGCCACCATGCACTGCGTAACCTGAACCAATCAATAGGCGCCGTGTCACTGAAGTTCAGCCTAGCCTAGCTAGCTAACTTTGTGAGGCACTGAGGCTAGAGTTGGCTTAACTCTAGTTTGGTTGGTGTGAGAGTTGAGTCTTTTTGACTTTTAGTTTGGCAAATATTAGGTAAACAAAGAAACATGTCTCAATTCCCAATTATGTGCTTGTTATGGTTACTAATTACTAGTATTAATGTTGATCAGAAGTTTAACTAAGCTAAGCACGATCTTCCAACCAAACACATCACCAACCTCACCAACTCCCTATTTTGACTTGACTCACTTGTTTCAGTAGAGAAATTTCTCATTTTATTTGCAAATCATTTTACTTTCTCATTTAATTTTAATTTACAACATTATATATCGCGTATCTGCCTTTGTTAAGCCTGGCATTTTTAGGGGCGACCCCCAAAGAATTAGGGGGACACTAAAAGACAAAAAAGGTCACCCAAACGTAAATCTAAGCTACCCCTTATCTTCGATTTTTCGAAATGGCCAATATGCCCTTATATAATCGGGAGCCTACACCATAATCGGTAGGTTAAAGGTGAATCGGTAGGTTAAATTGAAACTCTACCTACCGATTATTGTGTAGATACTTCGGCTAATAATCCCTTTTATAATCGGTAGCTTATCCAACTTGTAAGACTACCGATTATAAGGAGCCCCATATTCAACCTTGGCCAAATTCCATAGGTTTTGAGGGGTGCAGAGCCAACCATAACCACTTGGCTTGAGTTGTGGATGTAGCCATAATCGGAAGCCTAATAGGTTACATACACTACCGATTATAAGTTGCCCCAAAATGAGTTTTTTCTAAAATCCTTCACGTAATGAATTTTGAAATCTACCATAATCGGTAGGGTATATAATTATATAACCCACCGATTATAACGAGCCCCAGATCCAACCTTTGCCATATTTCATAGGTTTTGAGTGTACACATCCAGCCATAACCACTTGGTTCGTGTTTTGGATGCAGCGTTAATCGGGAGTTACATATTACCAAACCATCCGATTATGGGTTGCCCCAAAATGACTTTTTTTCTAAAATCCTTCATGTAAGGGAATTTGAAATATACCATATTCGGTAGAGTTAACAACTTAACAACCTACCGATTATAAGGAGCCCCAGATCGAACCCTTGCCAAATTCCATAGGTTTTGAGTGTACAGAGCCAGGCATAAACATGTGGTTCGTGATTTGGATGTAGCCATAATCGTAAGCCAAATAGGTTCCACAACCTACCGATTATACAGTTGCCCCAAAATGAGTTTTTTCTAAAATCCTTCATGTGATGAATTTTGAAATCTACCATAATCGGTAGAGTTTATTACTTCTTACTGTCCGATTATACGAAAGCCCCAAATCCAACATGTGCCAAAATCCATAGGTTTAGAGGGTACAGAGCCAGGCATAACCATGTGGTTCGTGATTTGGATGTAGCCATAATCGGACGTCAAATTGGTTCCAAAACCTACCGATTATAGGTTGCCCCAAAATGAGTTTTTTCTAAAATCCTTTTTTTTTTTATAAATTTTGAAGCTACCATAATCGGTAGATATTCTAACTTAAATACCTACCGATTATTGGTTTCCCAAGATTCAACCTACGTCAAATTAGCCATTGCAGTTTAAACCAAATTTAAGAAATAGCCGTTGGAGTTTTTGGGAAAAAGTAAAAGAGCCGTTGGACCCTAAACCTATATAAAGAAACTCATATCTATCAACCCAATTGCACCAAACTCTTTCCTCTCTTCGGTTCTAACTTTGAAAACAAAAACACGGATATTGCTTTTGCCGAAGAAGAAGATTGTGCTATTTATAGAGCGTACGTTGTGGTAACTGCTCATGATCGTGTTCACAATCTCCACAAATCGGAATCCCAAGAGCAGCTATGGAACCGTAGTTTAATGGTATTTGAGGCGTTATATGGTATTCGAATAAGGAGATCATCCAATGACATTAAGATGAGAATGAAGACGCTCGATAAGGAGATTGACAAACTTGAAGATGAGGAACGATTTGTTAGGAACGCTTTTCCTTGGTGGACGTATGAAAAACGAGTAAGTATCTTTGTAACTCCGGCTCACATTAACATAAGTGAGTACTAACTTGTTACTCATTCGTAATTTCAGAGAAATCTTGCGGATCGCCGGTATGTGGACCTCTACGGGAAACGATTTGAACATGAAGGATGCTACAAAATCAAGAGGGACAATTTCTATGGTCACTGGAAGTTATGATCTGTTTTAATACTTTTAAGTGATTGTAAGAGTGGTTTTAAAGTGACTGTAACGTTAAGGTCTTTATGTAATGGCTACAATCAGAATATTATTAATATAACAGCCTACCGATTATTTATACGCGGTAGTTTATTTGGTTAAATAAGCAACCGATTATCACAATCGGACACTTTATGAGTTAATTTAATTTTCGAATGTTACGTTGTTTGGATACAAAAAACAAAGTTTTCTTCACGTAGTCATAATCGAAGGAAACATATAAAATAAACCTACCGAATACTATAATCGGAAGTTTAAGAAGTTCACCTCGTTACCGAATATGGTGTTGTTTGGTTACAGATCACAAAGGACTTTAGAGTGTCATAATCGGAGGCTAAGGAATCATGTTAGTTCCCGATTATGGTGTTGTTTGGATACATAAAACAAAATTTTCTTCACATAGAATAATCGTAGGAATAATATAAACTAACATTACCGATGATAATAATCGGAAGTTTAATAAGTTACATTAGTTCCCGAATATGGTGTGGTTTGGTTACAGAACAAAATCATTTGTTCACAAAGCATAATCGGTAGGCAACGAAATTCATAATCTTCCGAATCTGATGTTTTTTTGCAAAATCCCCAGATTCGGTAGGTACATAATATAAATAGCTCCCGATTCTGACAATAAAATTGCAAATATCCCCAGAATCGGGAGCTATGTATATAAAGTAACCTTCCGATTGTTTGTATAAAATTCGACAGTTTCATATCTCTGCATGTGATTCGCTTGCGAGTCATCGTTAAATGCATAAAAATAACAATAAAACCATTTATAATTCATAAAACGAACCATTCACAAACCATAAACATTACATACCAACTTATAATCCGACACAAACGACATAATCCGACATAAACAAAGTTAAATTCGACATAAAAAAAGTTATCCATAAAGTTAACAAAACACCGAGAGTTTAGTTTTTCCTATTTGCTTTGACTTTGCGAGCTTTACTACCTCTACGACTTGGACCAACATCATCATTGGTTTCATCAACTTGAGTGCTCGATGACGCCCGAGTTCTTTTGTTCACCTTGGTTGTAGGTTTCTTTTGCAATTTTTCCCCGAAATGAGATGCATACTCCTCATTGTCAACGTTATCAATCAACTCTTGGTGCTTTTTTATCTTCTCAATTGACACAGGCTCTCCGGACTTTATGCAATCAGTGCACCATTTGGACAAACGCTTGAACCTGCTCATCTGTTTTAAAACATAAAATACCATAAAACTGTTATTACTCTATTTTGACCCATAATATTAAACTAAATTAATAAAACAATACGTACCAATCTACCAAAACCCGCAAGTTTCTATTTGAGGATACTCTTGTACGAATCGGGCTTTGCTTTAAGATCACGGATTACATGAAGATGAGAAACATTCCGGTACCAATCCATATAGTTGGGAGCATTTTCAAAACCTTTGTTGGCTACCCTTCCTTGGTTGATCAAGTAATGCGCCCTTATATCCCAATGGAATTTACAGGATGGTGTACCCTTGAAAACCACCGTGATAGAATCTTTATCAGACTTGCAGTGCTCCAGCTCCAAAGTGAAATTATCATGGATTTGGTCCTTTGGTATACCTTGTACAAAACCGTGTTGTCGCATCACCCTTGAGGCATTGTACATCACATATTCTGTGGGGTGCCACAACGGTCCAAAATAAAGTTCCAAATCGGAACGACCCGCGATATGTCTATCAGCTCGATCTTCCTTGTATGGATCAAAGCATACGTCTTGGGCATTAAGTGAGTCCAAAATCTCCCTCAAACGAATCAGCTGCTGCTCCTTCGTCCTAGAATGGTTGTCATCGAAGACGTACTTTGTTCCTCTAGGGTCACCTTTCGCCCACGCCGGATTTTCAATGGCCAATCCCAAGATAGGGAAGTGGTCGTAGATCCATGTCTATATTGTCATTTTTTCAAGTATTAGGAAATTGATTCTTCAATGGTAGAAAAATAAAAAAAAAATAACCAAGTATGTAGAGTTAATAAACAATACCTGTAGTAGACTCACGTTCCCGGCCACTTGGCTAATTCCAAGCCTCGACGCCTTTCTCAACTCTTCCATCAACCACACATGGCATGCCGTGCCCCAAGAGTACTCATGCACTTTATCGAGAGGATCCAGAAGTTTTAAAAGGTTGGCGTCGACCCGATTGCCACTGGTATTGGGGAAAATGACACATCCCAATACACATAGGAGATATGCGGTGGCCGCGTGGTTGACTTGCTCGTCCGTTAAAGTTCCTTTATCTTCTTTTTCCTTGGTGCCCTTGAACATATCCATCAGAGTACCCATATTGAACTGTCTAGTTCTATACTTCATGCATCTTTTGAACTCAGTTGTTGATGTTTCTTCATCCCAACCCAAACACTTTTTAGTTAGAGCATAAAGTTTGGTCCATTCCAACTGCTTTGTGAACTCAGCCCTAACACCTTTGCCATGGACAAGGAGTCTAACAATCTGCACAACATCATATGGGGTAATCGTCATCTCCCCAAACGGCAAATGGAAGGTGTCGGTTTCAGGATAAAGTCTCTCCACAAACGCCGATATAGCCACCCGTCATGTTCCAACATAGAGTTCTCCGCAGCATCAGCCAACCCAGAATTTTCAATAATTCTCTTGAACCTTTCACATTCATCCTTCAAAGGCCAATCCAGCATTTTTGTTGGTGCGGCGGTCGGTTTGAGTATACGAACCGCATCGGAATGATACTATTAAACACATGACAAGTTAAAAAAATTAAAATAACCTAAAAATATAACACTTAAAACTATTACGAAGAAAAAGATAATAGGTAAATAAAATGGAAACGATTATTACCTCGGTTTCATATATTTCTTTGGCCCAGGAGTCTTTGTATCCAAATAACAATTGTCCTCCATCCTCCGGCAGCCCAAGGATTACGCCTTTTGGAATATCCCTCACCTTCAGTCTTTGTGGGACAAGGTGTTTGGCTTTCTTTCGAGGAGGATTTTTCTTTTCGGCTTCTCCTTCTTCTTGCGCACCACTACCTTGTCCTACTTCAGGTACTCTATCTTCGGGTGCTTCTAGTTGAATTTCTGGTTGTGATTGTGGAGCACTTGGTTGAACACCTTCTTGAACTGGTTGTGATTGAGAGGCACTTGGTTGAACACCTTCTTGAACTGGTTGTGATTGAGAGGCACTTGGTTGAACACCTTCTTGAACCGGTTCTGATTGAGGGGCACTTGGTTGAACACCTTCTTGACTTTCTTGTTGAGTTCCATCTTGAGCACTTGAAGCGGCTTTAGCAGTCCTAGCTCTCCTTGCACTAGCTGTCAGGTTCTGACGCCTTTCCTTCCTTGCACTAGCTGAGACAATTGCATCTTCGATTTTTTTACCTCGCCTATCCCTAAACAACAAAAGAAAGTACAAAAGGTTAGTAAACTATATAATCGGAAGTTAATGTAAAACCAACGCTCCCGAATATACATATTCGGTCGGTTGAGTTAACCAATTGCCTCCGATTACGCTCAATCGTAAACATCAGTTCACCTAAAGCTACCGAATACGTATAATCGGAAACAAAAGAAATTTTTTGGTGTTCGAATATGTTTATCTACACACAATAATCGGAAGCTAAATTTCAACATAACCCTCCGAATACCAATAATCGAAAGTCATAAAAAGTCCACCCTTCCGAATTCATCACAATCGGAAGCCTCACAAAACTAATTTCTACCGAATATGCATCATTTTGTGTCCAGAAATTACTCAAGTGGTTCAGCCTAAACAATCGGAAGGAAATTACAAAATATATCACCCGATTATTGTGTCTCTAATACTTGTTCTTCCCTAGTATATTCGGAAGGCAAAAACACAATTAGCTTCCGATTATGATCGATTTAGGCCTCAATAATGAAAAACGTTATATAATCGGTAGGAAACCTAAATATTTACCACCCAAATATGACAAATGTTCTCGTGAAATGAAGAATTCGACCACAATCGGAAGTTTAAAACAATACCTAACCTACCGAATCTGGGTAATAACCGAAAACCCTAAAAAAAAAACATGGATTCGTCGAATTGAAGCAATATAAACCTAATTAATGGTAGAATCTTACCTAATCGGCGCCATTTCAAGTTGCCTGAGAGTTTGTCTATCAGTATCGCCTACATGAGGGACTTCATCTTCTTCGTGTTCTTCGGGTTCGTGAGTTAAAACCTCTTTATTACGGGCATGCAATCCAATATTCGGATCCTCACCGCGCACTAGGTTTTTGGTTCAAGCTTTCTTACGTTCCTTTTCTTTCATCTTTATAGATAATAATCGACGATGATTCGATTCGACGATGAACGATGTATAGCGAGGAGAGGGGGAGAGTTTTCCTCTCTGCAATCGGAAGGAAAGAGGAGAAGAGGAGTTGAAGTTGAAGTTGAAAAGAAAATGAAATGGAATGAATTTAGGTTGACTTTGGTTTTATCTGTCAAACGGTTATTAATCGGTAGGTAATACCACCTCATTAGCTACCGATTGTTGAGTAGCCCAAAATCGGTAAAGGGGGTTAATTATAACCTACCGATTATTGGAAGCCCCAAATTGAACCTTTGTCAAATTCCATAGTTTCAAGGTACAAAGCCGACCATAACCATCTGGTTCGTGTTTTGGATGTAGCCATAATCGGAAGATAAATAGATTACCCAACCTCCCGGTTATAGGTTGCCCCAAAATGAGTTTTTTCTATGATCCTTCATTGCAGGAAATTTGAAATCTACCATAATCTGTAGGAATTGTTACTTTTACCATCCCGATTATGGGAAGCCCTAAATCGTTAGCTTAGACATTTTTTTATTCGTCCGATTATATAGGAGCCCCAAATTTCACCATTGCAAAATTCAAAAGATTTCTTATTTCTATACTTTAACAATCGGTAGTCTCGTGAGGTTGTTTTTCCTACCGATTGTTATAGAAACCAGATGCGCGTTAGGCACAAAATCGATATAATCGGTAGTATAATATCGTTACTAAGCTTCCGATTTCTTTATAATAATCGGGCACAAAATAGCTTCCGATTATGTAAGGGCATTAACGTATTCTCCGCGTTTTTGGACATCCCTTAACGGCGTATATGGGTTGGGAATAAAAAAGTCGCCCCTAATTCTTTTGGGGTCGCCCCTAAAAATGCCAGGTTGTTAAGATACATCCAAATAGAATAATTAACGAGTATATAATTCCGATTATGGAGTAACCAAAGAAACTAAAAGAAATAGAACTTTTGAGGTGGTTATGACCAGAAAAGGTTCTCATATGCTCACATATGCCGCCACTATGTGATGAATCTTTTAGTTTGCTTTCCTGTTTTAGTGCTTCATTACCTCATGATGAAGACAAATTGATTAAAAGATCTCCATTGATTGATTAAATATTTAGCACATTTATAATTTATACTTAATCAAAATTAATACTAGATTTCATTTTAATTACGTATGTTTTAAATAAAATAAAATTTGAGTACCATTGATTAAAATTTGAGTATAGCTTCATAGTACATAAAAAACAAAAAAAAAAGGTAAAGACAGTTAAGTTTCTTAAACAACCAATATGTGTAATTTGATCAACTCTGCGGGCATTGAAGCTCTAAAAAAAAAAATCCTTTGAAGAAAATATATCTTACACCAACCTAAGTATGAATAAGAAATTGTTCCATGACAGTGTTTATTCCATTGTATATAAAAAAACTATAGAGTATTAAGTATTGACTACTTAATTTGAAAAGTTCAATAATATATTTATCATTGCATATAATTCCAAATGTAATTGATGAATTTATGAGTGTTATATACTCCCGTGTAATAGCCTCTTAAGTAGTTTAATAAAAGTGGAAATTTCTGAGGAATCCATGTTTGGTTCCTCTCTCTTCCAGAAACCCATCATTAAGATGACATACATGTGTAGCCCAAATTATGAGATCAACCGTTTAAAACAATAGTTTTAGATAAGATTTAAATTTTCAGATTTTGAGATG
Source organism: Papaver armeniacum (assembly GCA_023531295.1). Taxonomy (NCBI): domain Eukaryota; kingdom Viridiplantae; phylum Streptophyta; class Magnoliopsida; order Ranunculales; family Papaveraceae; genus Papaver; species Papaver armeniacum. The sequence continues at coordinate 78,453 of JAJJWW010010517.1, read as the reverse complement.
GACTAAATTAACCTTAATTAGTTAAGTGTTATTAACAAAAATTATTTTTAAGAACAATAAAAGGAAAAATCCATCGATTTGGATCATGGTCAACAACTGACCGTAATTAATGCACTGAAAATAACGGTCGTAATTAGTACAATTAGTGATAAAAATATCCAACAAGTTTTACGGGCATTCAACAAGTATTACGGGCATTATTTTCGGTCCATTAATTGCTCTGGTCAACATTATTATCTACTGGTCGTTTAAAAGTTAAAACTCTCAAATTCATTCTACTAATTATAGCTACTTACTATATTATCGTCTTCTTCTTCTTTTTTTCATAATATATCTAACGCAGTATAGCTATTTTTTTGTTTGATTATCTACTAAAAATCTTTGTTATTCTAGTATTATAACTATCCATGATGTGTATCCTTTTATATCTTTGTACGCAAAGAGTTTTCAAGCGAGTCACATATTCCAACCGTAATGTTTTCTATCAGCGTCTTTCTTTTTTTTCTTTTTTCTTTTTGGTTTGTACTAGGATAGCAACATTGAATTGGTGATTGCTTCAATTATAAATTATTACTGAATTGCGCGGATTATCACAATTGTTGATGAGTTTTATAAGATTCTGTAAATAGACGTTCAATTTCTTATTATCACCAATCGTTAACTAATGGATTATCAGCTTATAATCCATTATGAAAATCAAAACTTTCACAAAATCAGAAGTAATTTCAATATGTGAAAATTGCGATTATTATTGATTTGCAAAGGAAACAATGATGGGAAAAATGATAAACAAAGTTACTCAAAGTGAAGAATCTTTGTATAATAATCTTTGATTATCACTAGATTGTGAAAACTAGAATTTTCAATAATCGTTGATAATTGAATACGAATAATTCCAACCAATAAAAATTGTAATCATCACTAAACTGTGAAAACTAGAATTTTCAACGACCGGTGATGATTGCAATTTTCACGAAATGTAGCTATATCCAACCAATTTTTTTTATTATTATCACTAATTGTGAAAACTAGAATTTTCAATGACCGTGATAATTATTATTTTCACAATATAATAAATCCAACCAATAAAAATTGTTAATTATCACTAGTGAAAACTGGAATTTTCAATGATGGGTGATAACTATGCATTTCACCAAATACAATTTTCACGTTCATATGAGTCAAATAGATACGTTACAAATCGGAAAAATAAAAAGAGTGATTTTAGGGATTACTAACTACAATTTAAAAAAAAAAAAGAAAAAAAAAGTGATTTTCGGAATTTTAGATGTATTCTTTAAGACCTACATTTTAGCACGGATTTAAGAATTTTTTCCTACATATTTGGTATTTGACTCCATTAAATACGTTAGTTTTTGTTTTAATAATAAATATTTGAAAATAAATTACATAGGTTATAAGGTTAGTCTAGTAAACTAATACTAGTATGGGTTTAACATATCATGCATCTTAAAGATGGGTTTAAGATAAACAAAAATTCTAAAATGGGCTAGACATAAGTTCCCCTTTAATAAAATACATGCTTCAAAAAAAAAGTTATACATTTATCATAGCAAAGAAAATAGGTCACATTATGTTTTGTTTTCATTTTCTCGTTGGGTCTTACTTGCATTCCACGACAAGGATGTGTACCAACTTCATATTTTTTCAACTGTTTTACCAACTTCGCATATAATCAGTGTCAAGTCAAATTCTAACTAGTTTGTCAGAAAGATAAAAAAAACCATCACTTAAAACTCTAGTATGGTCGATGAAGTCGAGACTGATTTTGTTTCAATGGGAAACTATTGTTGCTTTGTAGCTCCAACTTCCGGGTTCTGCGAAAGATGGGGTGAGCTCAGGGACGGACCCGGAAAGTATAATTTTTCTTTTAAGGCCCGAACTAGAAACCTTAGTGGAGCAGAGTATCTAGTATTTTTTTTTTTTGGCTTGTGGACAGGGAAAATACCAAAATCCGGGTCAGCCCAGTGATAGGTTCGCCCCTGAGTGAGCTGTTTGTAGCTCCAACTTCTATATGTTTATAATTACTTTTTAATTCCGATATATCATTTTCTTTTTGAAGAAAAAAAAAAAGAAGATCGAGTCTGATTTTGTGCTCACTTGTGATTGTTTTGCCCGACTTTTCAATCTCTGGATTTTAATTTAATTTTAATAATTGTATAAAGAAAGACGGGATATCTAGGCTCCGGCAGCCCAGCACAGTAAAACAATCTCATGGACTTAAATCGTCTACAAGCCGTTATAGAGCCTCGCGCTAAGTTAAACGACCGGCTGGGGTTGTTGAATACCGGCTATGACCAGTAAACTTTTTAAAAGAGGTGTAGTCTAGTACGTCACTGGTTCACCAGAATCTCAACCGCACACTTACATTTTGACGGTGAAGTTAAATTCTATCCGTTAGATGTTGATTCCTTCAGAAAAAAATCAAAATTTCAAAATGTTGAGTCTATAAATAGCGAATTGAATTCTGAAATGAGAACTTGTACGAGTTCTGCAATAAGAAGAAGGAACTGAAAAGGAATTATATCTTTATAGCACTTGCTTTGAAGGGTTCTGCTCTTTTTCAGGTATTTTTGAGTTCCCTTCCTGGGTGTTCATTTTTATACTCTGTTTCTTCTTAAATCCTCTTCAATTTCCTTAAGAAATCTCAGTTTTTTACACTGTTGTATCATGTAACTGAAGGATTTGACTCTTTTGAAGTTGTGATTCCGTATAATTCAGATACTTTAGATTTTGGGTTTTCTTAATTCAGGGTTTATTGAAGTTAAACCCGTTTAAAATTCGAGTTTTAGAAGTACTCAAACTTGACTTATGTTCAATTTGATGACTTATCTTTTATTTTGATAGTTCTGTGTTGGAATAGTGTTTGAATGGTGACCATGGTTGGATGCTTATAAATCTGACAGTAAATTGCTTGATCTAGATTCTAGACTAGCATATGAGGTCTTAAGATTTAACATGTTTAGATCCCTTCGATAAAGTTATCAACTTTTTATCCTGAGAAATTGGAGAATATCGAATCAATACTCATGTTTTATATCCGAATTTTAGAATATAACTTTGCCGAAAGATTGTCCATGCCCTGTCGCTGTTATTGCAGCTCTTCTGTTTGTAAAAGTTCAAACAGACTTATTCGCTTACATTTAAAGTCAGATCAGTTATCTCTTGATGAATTGTTTTGTGTTTGAAATTGAGCTGGAGTGCTTTGGTACTAATATGACATGAATTGTTTGTTCTGGTTTTTGTAGTTTGGGAGAGATGGCTTTGGAAACTTTCCTATTTACCTCTGAATCTGTTAACGAGGGACACCCCGACAAGCTGTGCGACCAGATCTCCGATGCGGTTCTTGATGCCTGCCTTGAACAAGACCCTGACAGTAAGGTAGCTTGCGAAACTTGCACCAAAACAAACATGGTCATGGTTTTTGGAGAAATTACAACAAAGGCTGATATCAACTATGAGAAGATTGTTCGGGATACTTGTCGTACTATTGGATTTGTATCTGATGACGTCGGTCTTGATGCTGATAAATGTAAGGTTCTGGTTAACATTGAACAACAGAGTCCTGATATTGCTCAGGGTGTCCATGGTCACTTAACCAAGCGTCCTGAGGATATTGGTGCTGGTGATCAAGGTCACATGTTCGGGTATGCCACTGATGAGACCCCAGAGTTGATGCCCCTCAGCCACGTTCTTGCAACTAAGCTTGGAGCTCGTCTAACCGATGTCCGCAAAAATGGTACTTGTGCCTGGTTGAGACCTGATGGTAAGACCCAAGTCACTGTCGAATACCAAAACGACAAGGGTGCCATGGTTCCCATCCGTGTCCACACTGTTTTAATCTCCACACAACACGATGAAACTGTCACCAATGATGAAATTGCTGCTGATCTTAAGGAGCATGTCATCAAGCCAGTCATTCCCGCGAAGTACCTCGATGATAAAACCATCTTCCACTTGAACCCATCAGGTCGTTTTGTTATTGGTGGTCCACATGGTGATGCTGGTCTTACTGGACGTAAGATCATTATTGACACCTATGGTGGTTGGGGAGCTCACGGTGGTGGTGCATTCTCCGGCAAAGACCCCACCAAGGTGGACAGAAGTGGGGCCTACATTGTAAGACAGGCAGCAAAGAGCATCGTCGCTAGTGATTTAGCGAGACGATGCATTGTCCAAGTTTCATATGCCATTGGTGTTCCAGAGCCTTTGTCAGTATTTGTCGATTCTTATGGAACTGGAAAGATCCCGGACAAGGAAATTCTACAGATTGTGAAGGAGAGTTTTGATTTCCGACCAGGAATGATCTCAATCAACCTTGATCTCAAGAGGGGAGGAAACAACAGGTTCTTGAAGACTGCAGCTTACGGTCACTTCGGTAGGGACGACCCTGACTTCACATGGGAGGTTGTGAAGCCACTCAAGAAGGCTTAAGTTAAAAGCTTGTTTACAGAGGTCCATCTTTATCTATCTCGGTTGGTTGTTTGCTAAAATATCTGTGTTTTGTTTGTCTAACTTAAAGTTAGATCTTGAATGTTCGTTCTACTTTGTGAAGTGTTTTTCACTGTTTCCTTCCTGTGTACTTTCTCTGTGATTTGTCTCCTTTAAAGGAATGTTAATGGCATTTGTTGAATTAAAAGATTTCAATGAAAGAAGAAACTTCCATATTCTTAAATGTGATTGTTCCATCTAATTACCCCAAAAGACACCAGTACATTTATTTAATTTTGATCTAAAATAAGAAAATGCATACAATTTTTGTAACACATTTATCTCGATATTCATGATGACGGGCCTTTACTATTCCTACCAAGTTCTACTCCACTTCTCAAAGTTCATAAATACAGTCACCAACAGCTGCAATGAAAATGAAAGGAATCAGAAAATTTTAATGAAATTATTCGAAAGATCCAGAGCTACAAAAGAACATAGCAATGAGTTGAATTTGTATATATTTAAGGGAGTTAGTGATACTAACATGGATCAGAAGTAGTAGTGAGACCAGTGCCATTAAAATAGCAATCCCAAGCATGTTTACCAGCAGCTTTGAAATGAAGATTCATGACCACTGATGCATGGGCATATGTAGTGTTAGGGTAAAAACATGACCCATCTCGAGCTATAGGACTGCAATCAACTCCCAACTGAGTGCAACCAAAATCAATATTGTTGCGTAGGGATTTCTCTTCTGTTGATGGTTTCGCAATACACCATGTGTCGACATTCGAATTTGCCATCTGTATTTGCAGCAATTAGTAATTGTAATGTAAATAAACACTGCCAGGAATTGCAAGATTATTTCATGTATTTCCAATGCTGCAATGCTTAAAATTGTGCTGCATTTGAAAGGTGGTTATAATATTGTTGTGAACCAAGCAGTTGTTAGAACTTGTAATGAGACTCACTGGTCTACTCTGCGCATATCGATATCGATTACTGCTTGGGCCAGGGGCAGATTCTGCATCAAACAATTATTAAAAAGTTTAAAAATATAATCTTGATTTGCTTAAGTAACTTGGTAAATGGAAGTATCTATCAAAAGAAAATACAATAGTGCATGATTGCTTATGATATTTGTTAGACGAAATCGCAGAACTGTTAAACACTTTTTTTATTCTGTCTTATATGGATTTAGTATTAGTATCTTTCGCGGTGAACTGGTACCGAGTTGTCAATGTTACTTAAAATGGCAACTAATATGCGAGCAAGACAGATAGAACTCAACATTTTTTGTACTTTAATGTTTGGCTCTCATTTTGTGTGCAAGGGGCAGAGCAATAATAATGACACTGCATATCAGATTTTAGATAAAGAAAACAATTTTTCCACTGATAACAAGGTACACAAACACCAATGCAGAAGTTTGGGTCCATTTTTGCCCTAAAATAGATTCCAGGTTCGTGTCTTGTTGACAAGAGCTTTTCAGTTTCACAAAGGAAAAAACAGTTTTTTCTTGCAAAATGAAGTAAAATGTGAAAACGGATACGATAGTCTCGATGTGTGAACAAAATCAAGAAATGGTTCTTAGGTGGTGCGACTTCATATCGGTAAAAGAATGGCTGAGATCTCATCGTCTTCGTCGTCATCAAGAAAGTCCATCGGTTGCATCTATATATCAGATGTGGATAATAGCCACAAAGATGCATAAAAGATTAAGTAGCTCAACAAGAGAATCCACCTCATTAGTCCTATACATTGATATTGTAGCAAACCAAATCAAAAAAAACATATATAAAGAAGAAGGAAAATGTAGGAACATTCAAAAACTACAGTAAAATTGATTATAACTTACCAGTGCAAGCTGCGAAACACAAAACAGATGCTAAAACCAGTGGAAGAAAACCTAAGTAGAACATTTTTGTACTAGTTTTAGTACTTGCCATGTCTAACTACCTTGTACTAAATGGCTAAAAGAGAAAAACACAGAATATCTAGAAAGAGGGTTGTGATGGGGTTAGACGGCAGCAATGGTGGGGGGTTTAAATAGGGGATAATTTGGGTCTTGATTTGAGAATATCATTCACGAGATCAATAAGTTTTTAAAATAATGCAATACAGATGTTTTACCGGTTTTCTTCTTGTTCAACAAATACACTCTGTTCGAGAAACTGGCCCCATTGGCCAACAAGAAAAAATCTCTCTCTGTGCAGTTCAAGCATGCAGTTTTGAACACTAGTGTGCGAATTGCGTGATCTCAATGCCACTTGCTATCTCTCTGCCTGAACTCCCTTCATGATTCTCTTAACATTTCAAAAATGAGCTATTGTTCTGAGAAAGAACAACGGTTTCTTCTTACCATAACAGGCTAACAACAAGAAAACGGTTATAACAAGATGATGCAAAATAATTGAAGTTTCTGTTTCTTATTGTCGTATGTAAACAGTTATACAGACATGTCTGCTACCGCGAGTGTGGCATAACTTGCCACGTTATAAACCACTTCATTACACAAATTCAACTTGCACACCTTCATATGATCCTTGCAGGAAATATACAGACCTAATAAGCACAACATTGCCTCCCTTGCTCGGCTATATTTAACTAATTACTTTTCCATTGGTGAACTATAACTACAATGTATATAGTATTTTTTCAAAGGGTATCTATGTTACCTCCTCTGGAAATTCAGTTTCCCAATACAATAAGCAAACAGAGAAGCGAAGATTATGGGGTAAGCGAGAAGCAGAACAGCAACAAGCGGAAGTTGATTATGGTGAAACCCAAAATAATCTTTTAAGAAATTGGAGACGGTCTTTTTTTCACCGAAAACCAAAATCTCCTTTTCAATATCTCCAAATTGGGAAGTTAGTAAACCATTCAGCGCCCAAGATGTTGGGGTCATGTAATAAAACCACATCCACCACTTTGGAATGTTCTGCATTCGAGACAGATGATTAGCTAGTGTATATAAGCAACATTACAGCTCAATTATATCATTCTGAAACGTAATAATAATCTACTATCAGAATAGTAAAAAGTTGGCTTACCGGTTTTGGTATTGGAAACCCAGAAAAAAGAGACTGCATTGTGTAGAATGTAGATGCTGTTATGGCAGCGACTTGAATGTTTGGTGTAATGGACACAAGCAACATTCCAAAGTAGTTGAAGTAAAGAAGTGTACAAAACATTGCATAAAAGCTCCAGAAAATCTTATAAGGTGAAGAGATGTAGCCGATCATTAGATAAGTGATTATCACGTACAGAACTGACTCAATAAACAGGTAAGGAATTTCGACCACCACCTACAAATAAAACAAGACACGCCCAGTTAAAGAGAGAATGCACAATCAGAAGCTCAAACTCGAAAACACTTCTTGGGACAAAAGAAAGATAAGGGAAATTTTGTGGTAACAAAAACAATATTAGTCTAGAGAAAGCAAATCATAAGACAAGTCTACACCATGAGTTCAACTCTGAACCTGAGCAAATGCATAAGCCCATGAAGAATACATTCCTGCGAATCTTTCCCGGTAAAGAACGGTGCGTTCAGTTGAAACAAATGGCAAAACTGTTGAGCAGTTGTTTACGCCCAAGAAGATTACGGCGGAAAACATCGAACCAAATACATTGAACAAACTCTGCTGATCAATTCTACAAAACAAGAATATGTTGGTGCATGCTTCATTGATATTCAATTTTGAATTTAGCTGTTTTAGTTTTTTGCAGTATAAAGCAGGTGAGGTAAGATCTACTAACATATTCTTTCCTTGCTGCCAAAACAATACTCCAAAAAGCAAAGATGAAACAATCATGTGCAGAATTCGCATCAAGTTATAGGAAGGACTCCTCCAATATGACAAGTTTTGTTTCCAAAGACAAGCTTTGAACTGCCCCCAACCACTCTGTGCAAATTGGGTAGCAAAATGCAAGTCCCTCGAACCAGGAGGCGGACTGCACAATTGTTTAACCAGTTCGACCTTTTCTCTACAATCAGAAGAATAAACGCGAATTTTACAAATTAAAATAGAAGGTGCCGCAATCCGTCAAAATTATGACAGACAGTTGTAACAATCTGTAATCGAATGTAAATATACTTACTTATACAAAGTGGAGTCTCTGTAAAGATTAGCAAAATCCACTCCAAGTTCATTTTCTGCTGATTCAGAAGTGACTTCCAACATCCACGTTGCTGGATTGTACTTATCTTTAATCTTCGGGACGCCAGATATACCCTGTCAGGAAATAGGAGGAACCAAGTCAAGATTCAAATGACATTTGCTTTTCCCAATTCTTCACAATTATAAGGTGTTTACCTCAAAGTACTCGATAACCCTATTTGAATGATGACCTAATTGTCCTGAGTATATTATGTGCCCTCCACCTTTCATCAGAATCAACTGCAAGAAGAGTAAATACAGGACACTGAATCAGCATTGCAATAAAAGTAGACAGTGCAAGATAATATTTCACATTAACAAACTACTAGTACCTCATCAAACGCCTCAAATATATCGATACTTGGTTGGTGGATGGTGCAAACAATTGTTCTACCTGTATTGACCACATTTTTAACTGCCCGCATGACTATGGCGGCAGCTCTTGCATCTAAACCAGACGTTGGCTCATCCATGAAAATGATTGAAGGGTTCGCGACAAGCTCCACAGCTATTGTAAGCCGCTTGCGTTGCTCGGTTGATAAGCCACTAACACCAGGAATACCTACTAAAGCATCTTTAATTCCATCAAGCTCAATCGTTTCAAGGACTTCATTCACAAATGCCTGTAAATAACATTTTAACCAATTTGAGGAATAACATCTATCCACTGAAAATAGCATTAAACTCAAACCAAAATTTTGAACTCTTTCCAAGGTATCATACATTCTTTGTATTTGAAGAGATATCAGATGGGAGGCGCAGCCAAGCTGAAAATATTACTGATTCTTCTACAGTAATTTGTGGTGAATGTATGTCTGTCTGCTCACAATAACCTGATATCCGAGAATATGTTTCTTGGGATTTAGGATATCCACCAATGCTTATGTTTCCTTCGATAATGCCACCAGTTTTTCTTCCAGAAAGGACGTCCATAAGAGTTGTCTTCCCTGCACCGCTAACACCCATTAATGCGGTGAGAACCCCAGGTACAAAAGCTCCGGATATATCCCGAAGAAGTTGGATCCTGTTCTCTGTAAAACCCTGTTCCTTCATTTCCTAAGTACAAAACAAAATCATTTGTTTATATCTTCGCATTCAACTACTTTGAAATTGTCTAAAAGATTATCCTAGCAATGGTTACCAATGGGGTATCAATGAAGTACTGCACATCTTGAAATGCTACTGTTAGAGGCACAAAAGGTAAAACCATCCCTCCTGTAAAATAAGAACCAGATTTCGTTAGCATATAAATGTCTCAATAAGTTTTGATAAGCACAACTGTTGTTCTTAGTTTTACCCTTCTTTTGTTGAGTAGTACATTCAGAAGAAAGAGATGATTCCTGCTCGACATTGCTCTTGAGTTTTCGTCCTTGAACTTGAGAGAGCTTCTCTTGTGAAATAATAGCACGAGACATCCCAGGAGCTGCATACATTGTAAAATTTAGGTAATGACAACAGATAACTCGGGAATTATTTAAATAGTTAACTGAGGCGGATCATCATCTTACGCTTTAAAAATGTCAAGGCTAAAGTAAATCCGATGTTGAACAGAATTGCGAACCCAAGTAATGCACCCAATGATATCCAGTAGAAGTAACTATTGAAGTTTAGGCCACGACTTTCTAAGGTTTGACGCCCTAGAGTTGTGTTTGATGACATCTATAAATGACAATCAATAGCACATAAGGAATTTGGATTAGCTATTAATTTAATTCTCACATGCCAGTCTAAACATCCCAATTGATTCGAATCTCACTTGTTGCCATCGTGGAGCAAGAAATTCATTAACAGTTATGCCTATCTCCCCATATGACATGGGAGAAATCCAGAAGCCCCATCGCAGCCAAGCGGGCATGGAAGCTGCATTAAAAAAAAAGAAAAAAAGAAAAAAAAAAATGTAAAGGAAGCTAAATATTCCATTTTTGAAAATGTTAAAAAAGCTAACACCAAATAATAAAGGGCAGGCCAACTTACGCTGTGGGATCACGAAACCTCCGAATAGCAGGACAAATAATACTACATAACTAGCAGCTACTGAAGAAGCAACTACAGTTTGGAAAAATGCAGCAACCAAACGATACATGGATATAGATGCCAGATGCATAACAAAAAGTAGTACGAACTGACTGATGAACCTAGAAAGGACAGTCCAGGAATAAAATTTTAGAATAAATTGTAGATTATCTAGAGATACTTTATATATTTTCGTATGAATAAGTAATTTTTCCATGAGAAACTCACCTTCCAAATTCAGGACTGAAACCAATGACATAGTAAGTAAGAACAGTCCATACAATAGCTTCCAAGAGTGAAAGAGGGATCTTAAGAATAGCAGCTGGAACTGCGTAAGCCCAAGCTGGGTAAAAGCATAGTTCCCTCTGCTTGTAGAAAACAGCAAGTCTTGAGACAGTCATAGATAACTCGGGGAATCCATCAAACAGAAGTATCATAAGTGCATAAAACAGGGCACCCAGATAATAATTTGAATGGATCATGTCAACATGCATTCGAGTTCGCAGAAACACAGTCATGGTGACAAATGCTATGAAGACAAGCTGCAGCAGAAGACACGAGGTACGAGTCCACCGTCAGATACAGATATTCCTACATAACATCTTATATAGAGAACTGAGCCAGAAAGTAGGAAGCTTTACAAACCTGAGCTGTTTTGAAGACATATATGAAAGAATTCCTCCTCATGAGAAGATATTCCCTACTCATGCAAGCTTTAAAGAGTTCCCATTTGGGTAGTGAATACTTGCTAAAGGATAAAGAATCTTTGTGACTTTGGGATTTATCAAATGGCTTCGAAAGCTCCTCATCTAGCCTCTTCCCAATTTTGAATGCCTTGAATTTTATACAAAATTGATCAACGGAGCAATAACTAAACTGCTGTTCAGTATCATACCAGTATTGTGCCTGATCCTTCCTAGAGATAACCTAAAAAATGAATAAGTGAATCAATAAATGGTTGAGAGATTGCACTTTGAAAGAATAGGAAATAAGAAACCTGTCTTCTTACCTCCTGGAGGAAATCCGTGGCACCTTTTCTTTCTGGGCACCTAAATCCACATTCTTCGAAAAACTCAAGAACATAACTGCATGGGCCATGATACACTACTTTTCCTTCTGCCATCAAAATAATATCATCAAAAAGATCATAGGTCTCTGGTGCCGGCTGGAGAAGTGAGATCAACGCTGTAGCATCTGTTATATGCACCAATTGCTGAAGATATGCAACAACTTGAAAAGTAGTGGAACTGTCTAAGCCATTAGAAATTTCGTCCATAAAGAGAGCTTTTGTTGGTCCAACAATCATCTCACCTGTTACAAAAAAAAAAAAAAAGTGAATTCTTAATAATATGGAATTACAACCAACTAAATTCGGTAATGTTGTAGATGTGATGTACCTGTAGTCAATCTTTTATTTTGACCACCAGAGAGGCCTCTTCTCATGGCATCACCAACCAATGTATCACCACAAATATCAAGTCCAAGTATCTAACAAACCAGGGACACAGCAAACAATCAGAAAAAAACTATTAACGTTTTAATGCTCCATATTTGAAGAGAAGTTTCATTCTGGTTCTGTTATATAGAACTACCTTTATAATGTAATCAGTTTGAAGACTTCTCTGAAGTCCGTCAACAGAAATCGCCTGCTTAACATGCATTGACCACATCAATCAACATCGGAAAGTGCAAAAGCTCCACTGCGAAATAAGTGAAAAGTGTGTCCGAACATGTGCCTTTTTCAAAACATTACTGCATACTTCTTCTTGAACTCAGTCGAGCTTCTATTGCATTCATTCATACATAGACCAGATAGAAAAGATGGAAGAGAAGAACTGAAAAATAGTCAATGTTACCTTCATGTAAGTATCTAAATCTGGATCTGGAACAATCCCTGCTTCCTTTTCTCTTCGACAGACCTCCAACATAATATCTACATATGCAGAAAAAACAACTTCCTCTGTAGTAGCTTTTAAATGAAATTACATCAATGGCAAGATCACAGTTTAAATAAAAAGCTACCTGCACGGCTTCCAACACCCTGACAGCAAGCTGAAAAATCAAGTGTTTCTCTTACAGTCATCTCAGGAATGTGCAGATCATATTGGCTTATATAGGCTGATGTTTTCTGAGGAACAAACTCTTCCAATTTGTAACCGTTGTAACTAATTTCTCCCATCACCTAAAACCAGGCGAAGAAACGATGAAAGATAAGTCATTCACACTAATTATAGTTACAGAACTTTGCTTACCAGGGCATAAAAAGAAACCTCGAGAGAGAGAAATAAAACCTTGAGAGACTGATCAAGTTTCCCGGAAAGGGCTAATAGAAAGGTGGTTTTCCCGCATCCTGGAGGACCAAGCAACAATGTCATCCTGCATATCAGACAACCATCCATAAATGAAACTATACTAGCATAACACACAGGTTCAATCACATTAGTGGAGAATAAGATGACAAAAAGTACACAGAAGTTCAGTTTTTGAGAATGTTTTGGAATAAAGCCGCTCCAACCCTTATCACTGACTTAGCAGGGTTTTCTTCATACATATCTCACCCGTAGCCTCATGCCTTGATTGGTTAAAAAAAGGTTACTGAAGTTTCTGAAACTGGCAAAAAATCTATCTTACCTTCCCGGCTTAATGATGCCACTGACATCTTCAATAATGCTTATCTTGGCTTCTTGAAACTTTACACCTAATAATCTGGGGAAACCCTGGCCAATAGGAATCCTCAATAGTGAAAGAAAGAAGGAAAAAGCAAAGGATTAGAAATTATATAGATCAACTAACCAATAAAGCCTCAATCCCTTGGTCAAACATCACTACACAATACCATCAAGCATATTTCTAGTATACTCGAGTCAAGCTTCGGGAATGCTAAATAGTGGAAAAAACAGGGAAACATTTGTTTATTGACCATAACAAATTTATCAAAAACAACATGTTTACTAGTATGTTATAAGAAGTAATAGGTACATTTTTGTAATAATAAATTATTGCAGATTACTTATGTTGAGGAAAGGAAAAAGAGGAACAGGATAAGAAAAAATGAATTGGTGAAGTCAATAATAGTTTTTGCCTGATAAAAAGAATTCGTCAACTTACAGAAATTGTGCTTTTGAGGAAGTTCCATATAGTGGGGAGGGGTTTCCCATGGACGACTTCACAGTCTGCTTCAACAAAAAGATTCTTATACCGCACCTCCACAGTGGGCAACTTCACGCCAACTCTACAAATATACTGTAATGTTAAAGAGATGAGGTCTAATTTATGCACAGGGTTACACACATTAAATCCTTCCAGACAGATAATGGCTCATTTAGGCACTCATTGAGGATGGCTACACAGTGACTGTAAGTTGAGATAAGGAACTAAATGGAAGTTGCATCAAAATGTTAATGGGGTTGACATTTTCTAACTGGTCTGGTTTCATAGAACTTTGTATGGCTAACGCAAACATATTGATCACATTTTAGAGAGAAAAAAAAAGGCCTATATCGATATCAGGCAGTAGTGATGGGAATCTAAATTAGCTCAGAAGAAAAGAAAGCTTACTTGTCTATTCTCTTTTTAAGATTCTGCAACAAGCGTAGATTATCATTCTCAATGTGCTTGATGAGTTTCTCTATAAACATATGTCGTTCTACAGGTCCAAGCTTAGTGACATCAATCACCCTCTTCCCTGTAACATCCCCACCATCATCAAAAAGAGAAGATCTTAACTTTCTAAAGGTGGGTAATCTCTCAATTGCAGCCCATTGTAAAGCAACACTTTCGTCTCGACTCTCAGCACTCTCATCGACATCTCTGACAGAAATTCCAACAGATGAATTGCTTCTAAAACTTGAAGTATGCTGTCTGAATGATGATCTTATACTCCTTCCAATCTCAGATAATTCAACTCTCAATGTTTCTACGTCATCAGTTCCAATTAACTGATGAGCCATATCTCGGAAGTTGACCAGAGTTCTTCTAACTCAATGGAAACAGCGATCCTTACTTCAAATTTATATATGCATTTTAAATTTGTTTATTTTGACAGCAACGGGGACAAGTTTTACCCGATAGAAAAAACTTAAATGATTTGCACTTGCAAGAACTTTTCTTTAATCAGAACGTGCACATATAGAGTTGATAATCTAGTGAGAAGAATTATTAGTGTGTATATATATATAGTTTATGATGTAATGTAGTGCGTCATTCACGGGTTTGCTTGCAGAAGCAAAGATTAAACGTATTAAATCTTAAATCAAGACAACACCATGTTTTGAGGGTGAGAGAGAAAGAGAGGAAGAGATAATATATACCGTAAGAAGCCATCAGCACCATTTTCTACTCTCTTCAATCTCCATAATTAATTCATAAAAGTTAGTATAATGAAAAAAATTTATCTATTATTTAGTTTAATCAGGGCAAGAGTTGACTGATAGTTGATAATTTAATATTTTTATTTAAAAAACAACTAAAAACCTGTTTCTTCTTTTCTCTTTCTCTGTCATCAACCAATTTATAGTTGTTTCAGAAGGGAAAAAAAAAAGTTATGGTTGAACGCTACTAAGTTTCAAGATGCTAGACTTTTGCTGGAACCCATTGTTGAGATCAAACCACTGTAAGCACCAAGAAAAATGAATGGTTTTGCCATTAAATATGAAGGAGACCAGCCATGAATGTAAAACAATATCATGTCATCCAAGAAGTGTAGACAGTTACTGCTTAGAATGAGACTAATAGGAGTAATTGACAACTTAATGCAAACACGAATATCGCTTACTCTATTTTTGTCGTGGGACCAATAACGTTGCTGATGGTCGGGTAATATTGGAGTCCCAGGTTATAATTCTATCTTTTGAATGAGCATATACTAACCTTACACCAACAGTGCTATATAGACTGAATTCCAGCCGCAAAAAGACGAAATGATCTATACATGAGCTGAGGAGATTGCTAATGTTACATTTACCTTTACAATGTAACCAGTCTGAAGAGTTCTCTTCGGTCCATTGGTAGAGATTGCCTGCTAGGACATTTGTGTACCATAAGAAACCAGCATCAGAAGTTGCACAAACTAGTACCGGCGGACAAAAAAACATGATGCAAAAATTACAACAAGATGATCTATATATGAGCTGAGGAGATTACTAATGTTACATTTACCTTTACAATGTAACCAGTCTGAAGAGTTCTCTTCGGTCCATTGGTAGAGATTGCCTGCTAGGACATTTGTGTACCATAAGAAACCAGCATCAGAAGTTGCACAAACTAGTACCAACGGACAAAAAAACATGCTGCAAAAATTACAACACTTGTGCCTACTAAGTTCGAATACCAAAAAAAAAAAAATCTGATTTTAAGAGTCAAATTCAGTCAGAATAACCAAAAGCTGCCCTACAAATGATGCATATAACCAATTCACCTGCTTAAGCCAGAAATTTTTTTGGGGCCACTTCATAAGATGCAAAGTTGACATAACTTATCTAAAATCAGGGTCAGAATGGAAGTCTAACAAAGATACCTGGAATGCTTACCTAAATTTTGCTGTACTTCCTTCTTGCGATTTGTGTCGCACACTTTCTAGGCAAGTTGGATTTCTGCTGTTAATAAACCTTGGAGAGCGAACTTTCCCCATGACACCTGGTTTTCAAGCATCCGTTCTTACAGGATCACCCACATACAACCATGAAATTCCGTTGTTCTTCTTCTATTTCTGACTCTACATATCATAACTGACGAGCATTGTCCAAAAGCTCATGGACAGGGTTCCCTGGATCCATGAGCTGATCTGGGAGACATAGCAGGTGGCTGCCAGGGTCAGCAAAAAAATCTGACAAACACCAAGCTGCTTTAGTGAAGATTCTGGTTGTTGCATCCACAGCTGTTTATAATTGGTCATCCTGAGAGAGGACCATTAGGTAGGTGTTTTTGCTTGTCGAAAATCCGTCAATTAGAGCTTCAAATTTATGTCACATTTAACATTAAGAATGGTGAAATAATACATGCATGACAAGTAAATTACAAACACATACTGATGTTCAATAAGCTTACCTGGTCCTTGTGATCAATTAATGATAAGTAAATTACAGAAAATATACGTATATATACATAAATCTTTTCCTAGGGGTATCAAATCACCTCCTCTGGAAGTTCATTTTCTGTATGCAGTAAGCAAAAAGAGATGCTGAGAGAACTGGATAAGCAAGAAGAAGTACAGCAACAAGGGGAAGATGATTATGGTGAAATCCAAAATAATCTCTTAAGAAATGAGAGACAGTTTTTGGTTCACCAAAAACCAAAATCTCCTTCTCCATATCTCCATACTGTGAAGTTAGTAAGCTGTTCAACGTCCAAGATGAAGGGCAGACATAATACAACCATATCCACCATCCTGGAATTCGCTGCCAGATGAAAATTTTGGTTTTAATACGGTAATGTCTCGGAAATAATTGAATAAGTAGTCTCCCCTAATATTTCAGTACAATTCCTAGTAAAAAATGTATATGCAACCAATCCCAGTTAACAAATTACCATAAAGGTAAAACATCTGCTTACCGGTTTAGGAATTGGGAACCCAGAAAAAAGATTCAGCATTGTAAAGAATGAAGCTGACAACATCGCAGCAACCTGAATGTTTGGTGTAATGGACACAACCAGCATTCCAAGATAGTTGAAGTATAGCAACGTACAAAACATCGCGTAAAAGTTCCATAACACCTTATACGGTGACCACACGAAACTGATCATCGGATAAGTGATTATAATATACAAAAGTGATTGTGTAAACAAGTAAGGAATTTCAACTGCCACCTGCAGTAACCAATTAATACATTTTTAGTTACCAAGAGTTAACAGCTAGAGAATCATACTTGAAAGTCTCTTTAACACAGAGAAGATATGGATGAATTTTTATTCCATGCAGAATATTATTGCAGTTGATAACTTGGAACAAATTTAAGATAAGTTGACACCATGCAGCCATGAGTTTCAAAGCGAAGGTTTGAACCTGAGCAAATGCATACGCCCATGAAGAGTACATTCCTGCGAATCTTTCCCGGTAAAGTACAGAGCGTTCAGTTGAAACAAATGGCAAAACTGTTACGCAGTTGTTTATGCCCAAGAAGATAACAGCAGAGTACATCGAACCGAATACATTGAACAAGCTCTGCTGACTATGTCTACAGAACGAGAAATAACTATTATGTTAGTACTTGCTTCATATTTAGGTATTTGAACTGATTGAAAACAATAGAGTAAGTATTGGGTCAGCTCTGATTCATTCTGTAGAATCGCACGTTTATTGAATTACGTTAGAATGTTAGGTCCACTTACATTTTCTTCCCTTGCTGCCAAAAGACTAGTCCCAAAAGCAAAGACGACAAGATCAGGTATATGATCCTCATCAAGTTATAAGCAGGACTTCTCCAATACGACAAATTTTGTTTCCACAGGCAAGCTTTCAACTGCCCCCAACCACTCTGTGGATACCTCGTAGCAAAACTCAGGTCCTTTGAACCAGGTGGTGCTCTACAGAATCGCTTAACCATCTCCACTTTTTCCCTACAATCAGTACAAAAAAAGACAGTTATGTCATGTACCATGCACTAATAAACACTCTATGGGCTATGATAGACATTCTTAACATTAGAACTTTCCAGTAAAAAGGAAGAAACAAGATTGACAAAGCATTTACAATCTACTATTGTTAATGGGACATTGTCTATAGATTTTGAATTGAAATTGATAGATCAAAAGCCATGACAACAAAATCAAAAGAGAAAGTTGCATACAGTAAAGAACTAATACAGTCTCCTTCATTGTGTGTAAATGTACGTACTTGTAGAAAATAGACTCTGTATAAAGATTCGCAAAGTCTACACCAAGTTCGATCTCTGCTGATGTAGAAGTGACTTCCAACATCCATGTTGCTGGATTACAATTATTTTTAATCCTCGGCATCCCAGATAATGGCCTGCCGGGTTATAGGATGAGAAAGATTATAATTTGAAAATCATTTCTTCTACTTCTTTAAAAATTATAAGATACTCACCTCAAAATATTCAATAACTTTACTTGAGCGCTGACCCAACAATCCAGAGTAGATTATGCGTCCTCCACTTTTCATTAGAACCAACTGCAAGAACAGGAAATTTGGACGGTCAGTCTATTTAGTTATATTACCCAGTATAAAAATAGAATAAACTACAACTAATACCTCATCAAACGCCTCAAATATATTGATACTTGGTTGGTGGATGGTGCACACAATTGTTCTTCCAGTATTAACAACATTCCTCACTGCCTGCATGACAATGGCAGCAGCTCTTGCATCTAAACCAGACGTTGGCTCATCCATGAAGATGATAGAAGGGTTTGCAACAAGCTCCACAGCTATTGTAAGCCGCTTGCGTTGCTCGGTTGATAAGCCACTAACACCAGGAATACCTACTAAAGCATCTTTAATTCCATCAAGCTCGATGGTTTTAAGAACTTCTTTCACAAACGCCTGCGAGTAAATTAATAAATTTGAGTAAATGCTTTTCTTTTTTTAAATAACACTGAATTTAAACTGATGACTCAAATTTCTTGGAAAAATACATACATCTCTAGTATTTGAATCAATGTCACATGGAAGCCGCAGCCAAGCTGAATAAATCACTGATTCTTCTACAGTAATTAGTGGTGAATGTATGTCTGTCTGCTCACAATAACCTGATACCCTAGAATATGTTTTTTGAGATTTAGGGTATCCCCCAATGCTTATATTCCCTTCGATACCAGTTTTTCTTCCACATAGAACATCCATAAGAGTTGCCTTCCCAGCTCCACTGACACCCATTAATGCTGTAAGATTACCAGGCATAAAAGCCCCTGTAATATCTCGAAGAAGTTGGATTTTGTTCTCCTTAAAACCCCGTTCTTTCATTTCCTGGTGACAAAAATTATAAAGCATTGAATCTACTGAGTCATCCTAACTGCTTAACATTTAGAAAGATTGTCCGGACAATGATTACCGAGGGGGTATCGATGAAGTATTGTACATCTTGAAATACTACAGTAAGAGGTACAAAAGGCAAGACCATCCCACCTGTAAAAAACAAGAATGGTTGGCCATGAGAATTTAATATGGACATGATATGGATGTCCCCGTATAACTTTCTATGACCTTATTTCTTTGCTACATTACTACTTATAGTGAAATTAAACAGAACAGCAGGATAACAGTATCACCCGTCCTCGATAGATCAGAATTTTTTAAGGTTCTAGGAGGCGACTCCTCGACATGTTGACTATGCTCTCTTGTTTCTCGAATTTGTGAGAGCTTTTCATGAGATATAATAGCGAGACATTCCAGGAGCTGCATAATTATGAAACTGTTGTGATACCATGTACATTGTACTTTTAGATACGTCAGCTATATCAATTGAGATGGATTATCTTACGGTTTAAAAATGTCAAGGCTAGGGTAAACCCAATGTTGAAAAGTATTGAGAACCCAAGTAAAGCAGCAAGTGATACCCAGTAGAAGTAACTATTGAAGTTCAATCCACGACTTTCCAATGTTTGTCGCCCTAGGGTTGTGCTTAACGACATCTGCAGCAACAATTAAAGGCAGAAGATCAATCATGATCCTAGCGATTCAACTCTCATGCTCCCCAAAGTCTAAACATAGAATGTAATGTTGACTATGCTATAGGACTATTTATCTGTGAGTAGGTATGTACATGTCCATATAATATTTCAAATCTCACATGTTGCCAGCGTGGAGCAAGAAATTCGTTTACAGCTATGCCTATTTCCCCATACGACAACGGGGATAGCCAGAATCCCCACTGCAACCAAGCTGGCATAGAAGCTGCAATTGGAAAAGCAACAAAATATGCCATATAAACAACTTAGGCAGGAAGCTCAAGCTGGAAGAGACAATCAGAAGATAAAAGGTAGGCCAACTTACGTTGTGGGATGACGAATCCTCCAAATAACAGGATAAACAGAAGCGAAAGCATGCCAACAACTGTAGAAGCAACTACATTCTGAAACAGTGAAGCAATGAAACGAAACATGGATATAGACGACAGAAGGACGGCAAAAAGTATGACAAATTGGCTGACAAACCTACGACCAAGTCAACAATTAAGAATTAAATACCGTAGATAATCCAAAGGTGAATGACTTTTTATCCAAGACAAAAACGTTGCGTCCAACTAACCTGCCGAATTCGGGACTGTACCCAATAACATAGTAAGTAAGAACTGTCCATACAATAGCTTCCAAGAACGATAGAGGAACCTTTAAAATAGCAGCTGGAATTGCATAAGCCCAAGCTGGGTAAAAGCATAATTCTCTCTGCTTGTAGAAAACAGCAAGTCTTGAAGCAGTCATGGACAACTCCGGGAATCCATCAACCATAAGTATGACGAGTGCATAGAACAAAGCACCCAAATAGTAATTTGCATGGATCTCATCAACATGCATTCGAGTTCTCAGAAAGACGGTCATTGTGATGGATGAGATAATGACAAGCTGCAGAAGACAAACGGCGCAAGATATCACTGTTAGATAACAGATGCACTATTACACTAGTAAGAAAACAAAAAAAATTATGGACGAGAAGCGACCGACGAATCATGAATGTCACTTTGCATACCTGTGTTGTTTTGAAGACGTATGTAAACGAATTCCTCTTCATGAGAAGATATTCCCTCGTCATGCAAGCTTTAAAGAGTTCCCATTTGGATAGAGAATACTTGCTAAAGGACAAAGCATCTTTATGGCATTGAGACTTATCAAATGGTTTTGAGAGCTCCTCGTCTAGTTTCTTTCCCATCTTAAAGGCCTTAAATTTTTTTGGAAAATTGATTGACTGAAACATAACTATACTGTTGTTCAGTATCATGCCAATATTGCCCCTGATCCTTTCTAGAGATAACCTGAAAGAAAGATGGTTGAGGATTTACATTAAACATAAATAAAATTACAGGGACAGAAACTAGTGTAAAGTGTAAACGGGTCTGCTCACTTTCTGGAGAAAGTCAGCGGCCCCTTTTCTTTCTGGACACTTAAATCCACAATCTTCAAAGAATTCAAGAATGTAAAACCGTGGACCATGATATATTATGCTCCCTTCTGCCATCAAAATAACATCATCAAAAAGATCATAGGTCTCTGGTGCTGGTTGAAGAAGCGAAATCAATGCTGTGGCATCCGTAATATGCACTAATTGCTGAAGATATTGAATAACTTGGAAAGTAGTGGAACTGTCCAAGCCATTTGAAATTTCATCCATAAAAAGAGCTTTTGTTGGCCCAACAATCATCTCCCCTGCATAAGAAGTTGGTAATTCTTAATAACACAACAATTCATAGTCCCGTAAAAGTTTTGAGCACGATTGATCTACCTGTAGTCAATCTTTTCTTTTGACCACCCGAGAGACCTCTTCTCATGGCATCACCAACCAATGTTTCACCACATAAATCAAGTCCAAGTATCTGAGAAACCAGAGAGATGGTAGGAAACTATTGAAAATGAACTATTGTTCCATGCATTAAGAGAAGTTAGATTTTGGTTTGGAGACAGATACCTTCAAAATGTAATCAGTCTGAAGAGTTTTCTTTAGTCCATCAACAGAGGTCGCCTGTTAAGACATTTGTTTACCGTGACTTGTCAAATTTGCTTTTTACCTAACTCATGCAATCCAACTGAAAAATCACAGGACATTTGTCTACATGCATAACTCACTAGAGCTTTTATCAAATGTTCATGCATGAAGTCTATATACGGACTTGGAAAACATGTACTATAAGCAGAAGAATGGTTGACATTACCTTCATGTAAGTATCCAGATCTGGATCAGGGACAATCCCTGCCTCTCTTTCCCTTCGACAAACCTCCAACATAATGTCTACAGACAGGCAGAAAAAAGAAGGTTACTTGTAGGCTGAAGCCAACGAGCTTAAATCAATAACAAGATCATAAAAATATTAGAGTTGTCAGATGTCCATGTAAATACAAACCTGCTCGACTTCCAACACCCTGACAGCAAGCTGAAAAATCAAGTGTTTCTCTCACTGTCATCTCGGGAATGTGCAAATCATGTTGGCTTATGTAGCCTGATGTTTTCTGAGGAACAAAATCCTCCAGTTTGTAACCATTATAAGATATTTCTCCTGTAACCTAACACAAGGAGGGGAAGAATAAATTAATTCTAATTTACGTCTCCATATAAGATTTTTTTAGCAGAATTGAAGAGGTAAACCTCAAACCAGGAATGTACATTTAGAGAGTGATCGAGTTTCGCAGAAAGTGCCAATAAAAAGGTGGTTTTACCACATCTTGGGGGACCAAGCAACAAAGTCATCCTGCAACTCGGACAAGAATAGATCAGTGCAACTTGATTTATGAAACATGCAGTTTAGAACCCACTTGCAAAGACTGGAAAATTCATTATGAGCAATTTTAGATTGGATTTCTGAAATGCAACACTCCTTCAGATCTTACCAAGGGATTTACAAGGTTTCATTAGATATCAGTTAAAGCCCAATGCTATGGTGGTTCAGCAGAACAATTCTTCAGTTTCTAATTCGTTAAAAAAGTAATAGCATCTATAACTTACCTTCCCGACTTGATAATGCCACTGACATCTTTAATTATGCTTATTTTAGCTTCTTGATCCTTAATTACACCAAATAGCTTGGGCAAACTCTGCGCAACAGAAATAAAAATACAACAGTGAAAAGAAATAAGCAAACGAAATTTAGCGAATTTATACAGCAAAAGGATATAGTATATCAAATAAACAAGAATCTCACTATTGAAAGACTAAAAGTCTAAAACGTTTAAGTTTCCTTGGAGCACCGTATTTCACAATTCATGGTGTTCGACACACACTCGTTTTCACCGCCAATTATTAGTCCTTTTGAAAACCCTCGATAATGGAACCCACCAAGAAAACTCTGTATTCTTGGAATAGCATAAGACTTGAAGAACATAAAAAAAAATGGAAGGACACAGTATATGACCATGTAATTTTAGTAAAGTTTAAACTCGTCCAGTTACAAAAGAAAGATGAAAGAGGAGTAGCATAAGCAGCAAAAAAGAGCAATTGAACAATTTAGCTATGTTTACTCAAAGAAATCAGCAACTTACAGAAACTACATTTTTGAGAGAACTCCATAAGGTGAGGAGAGATTTCCCATGAACGACCTGACACTCTGCTTCAACGGAGAGATTTGTATATCGCACCTCCACCGTTGGCAATTTCAAGCCGACCCTACATATTACTGATAGGTTAGGAATGCACTATATCTATTTATGCACACAAAGACACACACTAGGCTTTCCCACAGTTATCCAAAAGTAGAGTATCTTATTATGATGTATACATATAAATTGATTTCCAAACTTGTGCAGCTCATGGACTTGAGCATACGTGCATGCATGAATCACCTAGTGTCACAATAACTACACTTAAAAATGAATAGCAGAAACTATACTTCACAAAGAATAGTAATAATAAGAAGGGGGAAAAAAAGATGACTCAATGAAGATTATACTGTTCAAACAACAACCCCAACTAGTGTCTTTAAGAGAACATAGAAGCGACACATTGATGCATTCCCATTACCATTTAACCTTTATAATGATGCCTGTAATAACCATAAAAAATGAAATTAGCTTACTTGTCTATTCTCTCTCTTATGTTCTGCAACAAGCGAAGATTATCATTTTCAATGTGATTAATAAGTTTCTCAATGAACATATGCCGTTCAACAGGTCCAAGCTTGGTAACATCTATCACCCTCTTCCCTTTAACATCCACACCATCATAAAAAAGAGACGTTCTTAACTTCGTAAAAGTGGGTAGTCTATCAATTGCGGCCCACTGTAAAGCAACACTTTCATCTTGATCCTCAACACACTCACCAACATCCCTTACAGTCCCAATTGAAGAAATGCTTCTGAAACTTGAAGCATAATGTCTAAATGATGATCTTACGCTCCTCCCAATCTCTGCTAATTCATATCTTAGCGATTCTACTTCATCAGTTCCACCCAGCTGATGAGCCATTATTAGAATTTCCTAGAGGTCCTTTAAACCAAATAAAGATATAGATCTTTATGTATATACATATACTACTGCTAGTTCTTCTATTAGATAGAACTAGTATTAAGTATTAACATTATAATGAACATCAAACTTACTATATTTATATAGTATATGATGCAATGCAATGCAATCGTCAGATGTTAATTGTTTGCTTGCATAAGCAATGAGCCAAAATTGATTTACACATCAGAAAAGAAAATAATTAAAGATTCCCTAAACCAAATAAAAATTAAGATCTTTATAAATAAATATATACTACTGCTAGTTCTTCTATTAGCAAGAAATAGTATTAACACTAATGAAAATCCAACTTATTATTATATATCTACTCTTGACGCAATGCAACGTGTCATTTTAATCGTTTGCTTGCATAAGCCATGACCAATGAGCCAGAATTGATTTACTGATCAAAGAAGAAAATAATCAACTATTAGTTTAATGCATTTGAGTAAATATTAGAAGGGAAAGTGAGAAAGAGAGTGATCAATAAATTATCAAAGGACATTAACTGCACCATATCGTAATTCATGAAAGTAAGCAACAGTTAGATATTTCTGTTTTTAGGGTTGACAACAAGAAAGCAGTTGACTAATTAGTTTTATATTTGATTTGTGCACCTATTGTGATGTTTTGTTTTCTAATTGGACATAAGTCACATAACGGCTAAGTGCAGATTCTAAAACATTATTTTAAAAAAATTAGCACTTGAGGGATGTTTGCTGCTTTTAAGAATAAGAAAAAAAAAAGAAATCAAGAAAACGAAAGAGAATCTGCATTCTCCATGCTGCTGTTTAATATTATTATACTAAAGAGCAATAACCACACTGACAGTTTTGTTACTTGCTGTCATTAACTAGTTAGAAACTTAGAATGAAAAATATCTCATCTAAGTTTTCCTTCTTTTTTTAGTTAGAAATTAGAATAAGAACGCCTCGTATCATTCAGGTCTGACTCTCTGACTCAGATGTAAGACATCTGGCCAAACAGACATCGAGTCGTATCTGGCTTGACTGACTCGGCTGACTTTGTTTTTGACAAAGATTGGCTCCGACTCTTATTGAAGCTAACAAAATGTTAGATATGTCCTTTTGATCTGGGTTAGTCTTGTACACGAGTCAGACTCAGAAGGAGATAGCAATGCATAAGCATCACTGATTCATAAGAGGGTGAAAATAGTAAAACTATGAGTTTATTACAGTCAAAGGATATACTAACAAAAATCCAACTCTTACAGTGCAACACAATTTGCGTAGGTTTTGAGTAGCTCAAGCCAAGTATCTTTCAACAACGACGAATACTTAACAGGTAGAGAGGGTTGTTCATCAGGTTTGGTCGGGCCAGAATTGAGATCATATGAGGCAGCAAACAGGCCATGTCAGTCCAAGTTAACACTCTTCACTTTGGGGTTCACAGAGATCCCTCCCTGCATGTTCGCATTACAGCATCCTCACAGGGAAATCTGCTTACCACCCATGTCAGTCCAAGTTAACACTCAAATTTGTCTATTTCTTCAGCTAGGAGTCTATACTATCGTGTTGAACCCTATCAAAAGTTGGTTCACACACATAACATAGTTTATACTACGTGCTACCTTGACTTGTTATACAACCAATAACAGAGAGAAAATGATCATTGACAGGCTTTTAAGGGAGCCTGAAAAAGTATATAAGGTAAAATGCACATATGCATGTATATCTATGCAAGCATATGAAAACTTGAGTACATGTAAAGCTATACATGTATGTGGCACCAACTATGATGTAATAGAGTTGGTGCACATGAGGCAGAGCGAAACCAACAACTAATGAGACACAAACATGTCAGCTAGGTCAAAACCACCCAAAAAAAAAAGCTGTTCTGTCGACTTGGCTTACTACAGCATTTTAAAGTCTGTGTATGCAAGAAAAGGAAGAGTCATTGCTGAACCCTGAATCAGCAATCTCAGACATTTGTCGCAGAAAATGCATGGATCAGCTGACATGCAGGAAAGTAGCCAGCGGAACTAAGGGAAATTACTACAGTACTGCCAAAGAAGAAAAATACCTCTGTACGAAATATTTCCTGTTAACTTTATCGCAAACATACTTGCAAAAGACGAAAACCACTATTGTGCACAGCATTGCCTACCCAACAGATGCATTTTTTTTTCCCAACTAATTATAACATTCAGATACTCTCTTTTGCCAGATAAAGATCAAAATTCAAAAACCAAATTTGGAAAGAGATTTTGCTAGTTGAGCGACGAGCACCATTACTTTAAAGAATCTCTATGAAAAAGAAGTGTTTAGAAATTTGTATAAAGAAATAAACGGAAGGCAAAGAAAAAAGGAACATACCAAGAATAGCGCAATGTCTACCTCAAAAAGCGGAAATAGAAGACAGCTACTTAAACAACAGGTGTTCAGCGAAAGGTGTCTTCCCGTTTTACTTCTCTTAGTGGTAATCTGGTGGTCAGAATCCAGTATCATATACACCAAGACAGATTAAACCTGAGATAAACACCCAGAATGACAATGATGACACAAAATGGCTCCTGTGGATGAAAAAAGGAGTACCCACGTGATTAGTCCAGCTGAGGATCCCACGAACTATCCAACATTAAAAGATACTTAAAAGGAAATCAATATACAACGAGTTGCACAAAAGCAGTTTGGACCTTTATATTAAGTACTTTGGAACAGTTGTGTGGATACAGAGTTAGTCAACACTACTTTACACAGACATTACCAGAAGATGGACAAAAAGGGTGTACATAACGTTATTCATCCTCCAAAGCAGTGGCACATTACTTGACCATAATGCAATGTGGAAGAAGAAATCCAGTATCGCAGCACTCCAAAAAGGTGATTGTTTCTTCTAAAGGAATAAATAAAACCAATAACTTTTTATTCTCCATCCATAGGAAGCCTTTCGACTAAAACTACCTTTTAAAGATCTCACTCGCTTTCTGAACCACTAATGAGCACATTCGATTTTTCCTGCTCCAAATCATAGATCTTGTCAGTCATACCTTCTTTCTTGTATGCCTCCACCATGATATCAAAAGTTGCAGAATTTGCTGGGCATTGCTTATCCTTCATTCTTTGATAAACTCTCTCCATCTCCATAAGATCATCAGCCTTGGCACAAGCGGAGATCACTGCATTAAAAAACGACGTATTTGATGGTATTTCCAACTTCTCAGCCAATTGAATGCTGCTCACCACCTTGTGAAAAAGACCAGCATTAGCATAACCCCTAATAAGACAGCAGAAGGTCTTGGTATCAGCTTTCATCCTCTCTGCACGCATCTGATCAAAAGTGTACTCCATATTTTGAGCATCTCCAGCATCTGCGAATGCCTCAATCACGTTATTATAAGTTGAGGTAGTCCAGGGAAAAGATAGCCTGCGCATGTACTCCATTACCGAAGACATCTTATCATACATCTGTTTTTTCCCATATGCACCTATAAGAATATTAAAAGTACGGGTTTCAGGCTCAATGCCGAAGTTACGGAACTTTTCATACCAACTCTCCATCATCTCAATCTGACCCTTGTTCCCAAACAAGCTGATAACAGTGTTCATTGTCCATACATCTGGAATACATTCCGTGCTCTCCAACATCCCCGAAAGTACTTTTTCCATTTCATCAAACATACCCGCCTTCCCATACCCGCTCAAAACAATATTCTGAGTAACCGTATTTGGAGTAATCAACCGTTCAGCCATTTCCTCGTATAATCTATCAACTAATTCAAATCGAGATGCGTCAATACAAGCCTTTATAAGAGTACTATAAGTATAAACATCTGGCTGACAAAGAGGAAGCCCCTTCATTTCTTCGAGAACTGCGAACGCTTTCTCAAGCAAATTGCTCCTACTGTAAGCTGTAAGCAATGCTGTGTATAACTCTGCTGTAGGATCCAATCCTTCCTCAAGCATTTCATCAAACAGCTTTTGCGCTCGACTGGGTTGCCCAGATTTACCAAGGAGAACTAATAATTTCATGTATGTCCCTTCTTTAGGATGATAAAATGGTTGTTCTTTCAGCATCTCAAACACCTTTACAGAATCAAAGAACCCATTTAATCTCAATTCAAAATTCAACAATAATAACTTACATGAGCTCATTATTTCCACAATTTCTACCAAATTTTCGTTAAAATCATCAGAGTAAGGCCAAAAATTATACCTGTAAAGCTTCATCCCATTGTTTCTTGTGCATTCTATCAGCTAAAGATTCAGTAACAGTATTAACCCAAGCTTTAGCATTATTCCTATTATCAATTTTCTTCTTCAAATTCTTTAATGGAGTTCTATTACTAGACCTCACAAACTGAGCTTCAGATATTCCCTGAAACTCTCCTTCTTTCCAATGTCGTTTCTTCTCAGTCCCTTGATTTTGGTTACGTTTTGAAGGTCTCGGTGAAGAAGGAGAAGATCTAGAAGAATGTGAAGAAGAGTTTTTTTGAGCTAAAAATTCAGGGAATTCTCCTTCTTTCCAATGGCGTTTCTTTGCAGGAGGAGAATGATGTTCATGTTTATTAGGTCTTGTTGTTCCTCCTCTTTGAGCATGAACTGGTGGTGATGAAGAGAGTCTGCAATGGAAAACCCTAGAGAAGGAAAGGGTTTTATCATGTAAGGATATAGGGTTTAGGGTTTTAGTTTTGGGAGTTAGAGAAGAAGAAGAGAAATGAGAAGAGGATGAGAAAGAAAGAGATAACGACGCCATTTTTGGTACTCACTGGAACAAAAGAGTGAAGTTGTAAAAATGGGAATTTTAATCAATGCAATTTCCTTCGAATTTACTTATTTACCCCTAATTTGAGAAATTACAACTCAGAATGACTTATCATCCGGTAAGAAATCAGTCGGAAGCCTGGCGAAAAGCTGAGCTCCTACCCTTTTTGAATGACTACACCTAATCTATGGAAGAGAAATTTTCCAACTCGAACATTAGCATCATGGCTAGCAACATAATTACACAAGCGCTTAAGAACGTATGTAGTATCGTCACCTAGCTCTCCTAAGGTGGTAAATGCAAGTGTCCTAAAACCATAGCCTTGTGTCGGGCACTTCTTAAGAACGTCTGTAGTATCGTCACCTAGCTCACCTAAGGTGGTAAGTGCAAGTGTCCTAAAACCATAGCCTTGTGTCGGCACTTCTCTAAATACTTAACATTCTTGATGGCAAGATCCGGTGTAAAGGTACGAATCCCTCCTCCAGTAAAAGGTGAAACACCAGTCACATCTAAGCACGTGTCGCGCCCATTGTCTCAGTTATACACGAGTATATCAGTTGGTCTCAAAGCAGTGCCACTATTCGAAAGAAACCCGCAAATCAACCTCCTTCCTATCCGACACACCCGCTCGATAACTCATATCTACGATAGTGTCACACATCATATCATGTCTAAACTTAAGCCCCACTTCATTCGCACAATGCAAGGCATGATCACCGGGAGCATCCATATCTCTTTTGCAGAAGGGACAGGCACCATCCACCTCGAATAGGGGGATCCCCAATCTATACCAGATAATTGCATTGAATTTCCTAGCTCCAATATGTTGATTTAGCCCCGGAATTGGAATTGCCATCAGGAAGTCCCAAGCATGTTTTGTTTGGTTTATCTTCTGCTGGTTCGGAATTCCTTTTGCAGTGGATTCCACACTTATGTAGACATCAAAGCTTTCCGATTTTGTGGCACATATGGACACTCATTCAAAGTTATGTGGGATACCCCAATATATTCTTTGTCGTGCTTGGACATCATTTCAGTTTTGAATGTCTCAGTGAGATGATCGATTCAGAGAGGGGTCTGATTCAACCATTTGGTAAAATATTGATGTGGTGAAGCTACCCATCCATAGTGTCTTGCAACAACAGAGTTTCTAGCAGAATTAAGTCCCCATACTAGGACAGAATGTGGGGAAATAAATGACATAGACATGGGAGGAATGAGACTTTCCTGAGCGCGGAACCTCTTGATTAATTCTAAGGCATATTCTTCAGGTTCTTGCTTTAACTTCATTAGAGTTTGAAATTCCTCCTAATGCTCTTATGGAACTGATAAGCACATAAATACTTTATTTTATACCCATATTTATACTAGCTAGTACTCGACATTCCGGCTAGTAACACTTTTTTTAGTGCTTTTGTAGAAAGTACAAGCGATTCCAATCATCAGAGAATAAATGGCTAAATAGAAGTAAAATGGCGACGAAAATGACATTACGTAGCTGGCCTGGTATTTCCATATATCAGCAGCATGGAAGTCACTTCACGGCTAGAGAACATTTGAGTTGGGGGTACAAAGAATTTCTTTGCTTTCTCAAGCACGTGACTGGCCCACTAGATGTTGGTTGTTCTTATCGCAAGGAGAGGGGTCCGAGAAGGGTTCATGATGGCTCAAATAATAGTCTGTAGTGGTGTGTATTCTGGAGTACACTTCGGTGAGTCTCTGGTTGATCTAATGGACGAAATGCAGCCTGAAGTTGGAGTTATATTGAAATTATCGATCAAGAAATACATGAGTTCTCTGTGCAATCGAGGGACCAAAGAAGTTGGGTTGCTGGTGGTGATTATCTTGAGTTCATAACAGCAGCATCACCAAGCTACTATGAACGAGTTTGCTACAGAATTTGAGGGTACTATTGTGTACCGGTTTCTCTTGAAGAAGAATTGCATGAATGGAGTTGGTTGCAGGTGGAGATGGAATGAGATTTTTGGTCTTAATTGTGACAGTGGTGATTTGGGCGTGTATGAATGGGATTTGCAGGTCAAGAAATTCATAAGGAAGGGTTCGAAATCAAACCCAGAGGTTCCCAAAGATGGAAAAAAAAAATGCCCTGGAATTGTCTGTAAAATTTCCTGAAAGAAGATGGAAGAGTTATCTGAGCTTGTTCCATTTCGTGTTGCTGTTGATTTATGTGTTACAGATAACTTGGAAAGTGATGACTTGTATGAACTGTTGATACTGGTGAAGCCTTGGAGGATAGTCAGTGAATTGAGAAGGAATTAGTCGACTGCAACACTCTCGACAACAGTGGATCTTGGTTGAATTTGGGAGAGTAGTGCCGTGACCTGAGTTGAGAAGGTTATCGTGGCATCGATTGAATGAAGATGAAGCTAGTGTTGTCGCTGGGTGGTTTGGCAGTAAACGAGTAACATAACAAGGAAGTTGAGGCGAGTTCTAAGGTAGAGAATATAGTATGAAGGTGTTGTTGGCTATTTGGTTGAGTTGAACAATCAGTGATGATGATATTAAGAAGACAAGTAAAAAAAGAGATGTATGGGTTGATATCGGCTGAGCAGATGGTGCAAATCAATTGAGTTTTCGTGGTTTTGGATTCTCAGACTAATCTGATGCTGCTGAGTTGCCGTGGGATTGATAGCTGTGTATAGAATCTTGGTTGAGCTGAGTGATGCCTAGACGGACGGAGATGAAATTGTGGTGCGAGACGGAGAGCTGTGCATTCAGTTGAGTTGATGGGTTTTGTGTGGTGGCTGCAGAGACAGCTCAGTGGTGATCGAGAAGCACCTGTAGTTGACGAAAGAGCTGTTGTTGCTGCCATGTAGCGAGACAAGGAGCTGGCGAAGTGGGATTCAAGATATCGATTGTGTCAATGGGCTGGATTCAGGAAGATTTAAAAGCAATGGAGGTTGTCTCGCAGGTGTTTACTTTGCAAGTCTCATGAGAAGATGGTTGAAATATTGCTGTGTCGATTGCGTGTATCGGCTGGTCTGAATTTGCAGTGGTGTTTCATTTGCATGCAACAGATTATGCCGAAACAAGAGCAATTTTGCAGACATAAAAATGAAGATGGGATCGAACTGGTGTTGTGTGGATTAATTGGTTGAACTGTCGCAACCAAGTGAAGAAGATGAAATCAAGTTCATGAAACTGAAGTTGTAGTTAGTCTGGGAAGGAGATGAAGTTGTCAGGGAAGTGGCTAGACGGAAAGAAACATGTCAGAGCCGATTTTGGCGAGAGTCGTACTTAGAAATTTGGACCGGTCCAAGTCGGAAGTCGGGTATTGGTTTGGGCCCATTAGGCCTAATTCTGCTAGGGCCTATTCGCGACTTCACGTAACAACATCTATATGAGCAAGAGAACCAGAGAAACCAAAAGAGGAGGAAGCCGGAGGCGGCTACACAGCCGTGAAGAGGAGAAAACAAGGGTTTGCCGATTGATTTTATTTTTCTCCATGGTTTGCTAAATCGTTTGTTAGGGTTTAGATTGAAACCAATTTATTTATATAGACTCTACGATGATATTTCTAATAATGATTCATTGATTAGTGATTTCTCTTAATATAGCTTGGTGTTTTATCGTTCATGTGATTTTCTTGATTATTTATGCTTTTGAATTGATATTTCGTGCTTCGGTTAAATCCTTAGACGTGGTATGCAAGGATAGATAGGTAATGCTTTAGGATCGCTACATACGAAGCGAAGGAAGTTACAGCGGAGAAACTATATTTTAGAATTTAATATAACATCTTCCGGGACATGAGATTGATTTCGATATTTGTCTTGAGTAATAAATAGAAATTAGTGGAGTTTTGTATGATTGAATTGGTGGAAATTTGAAAACCTTAATAACCCATTACCTATTTTGTTACGATTATTTATTATTTCATTTTGTTCTGAAATCTGAAAAATTGTTAAGCATCATCGTATTTGATTACTTTGTTTTTGGTATTAGTTAGTAGGGTATTTCACAGTCCTCGTGGGAACGACCTGTACTTTCCATTGTCTACTAGTTAGACGCCGTGCACTTGCAGTCTTATTATTGTAGGTTTCAGAATCTATCAAGTTTTTGGCGTCATTGCCGGGGAGTGGTTGCAAAATACTCTCTGATTGATATCTTTTTGTACATAATTTTATTTTATTTTTATTTTTTTTAGATTTCTTTTGGTTCAATTTACGCATTTTATTTGATTTTTTTTTTTTAGGTACCTTAGCCTGAAGTGCTATGGGCGAAAATAAAGTATGCACTCGCAAGGATTTTGCAAGAGCCACTCGGAAGATCCATTAAAGGTTTGCTCAGCTCATTTTGGGTATGATTTTGATGATGATAGTGTTATTTGTGAAGTCAATGCCTTATTAGACTCTACACCGCTGCTAGACACTAATAAATGGAAACCCAAACTAGATCCTCTGATTCTGCCCGAGTCTCGACTAGTTCCATCAGTCGATAAAGCTCCGACCTTGACTCACCTTGATAATATTAATAATGAAACCGTTGTAAATGATAGTGGGTCTATGAGTCATGATATTATTGCTCCATTTGAGCCAACATATGTTTGTGTGCCCTATTTTTCTCAACTTGAACCAATATCAATCATGAAAGTTATTTCCGCTGATTTAGAGCATGATTCAGGGCATGCACCTCAACTAGAAGCTATTGAACAATTTATACCTCTTTGTGTGAATGATTTACATATCCAGACAATGCATGGATTGGTTAACAAGGAATTTTTTGTATGCGGAATGGATTCACATATATCTCTGGAGTTTTATAGTGTTGGCAGGTTCATCTTTTCAGCTGGCCGGATTGGTTGGGTTGATCCC
Source organism: Papaver armeniacum (assembly GCA_023531295.1). Taxonomy (NCBI): domain Eukaryota; kingdom Viridiplantae; phylum Streptophyta; class Magnoliopsida; order Ranunculales; family Papaveraceae; genus Papaver; species Papaver armeniacum. Next base: position 44,161 of record JAJJWW010010517.1, on the reverse strand, counting down.
CAACTTTTCAGGCTCTACATATATGATTGTCAGCTTACTTTGAGGTACTAACCTCACCTCGTTTGAGAACGTGCTACTGGTAAAAAGGGAGACAAATACCTTTCGCTTCATGGGAGTCAACCCATCAGATTTGTTCCCTTCACTCTATCTTTTATTTTTATTTGTTTAGTTTTTGCATATTTTATTTTAGAATTTCCACCTTAATTTCTACGTTGGATGACTCAATTACATTGAGGACAATTTAATGTTTAAGTGTGGGGGAGTGGCACTGTCGTTAGGAATTTTGATTAAAAAAAATTTGAATATTATGACCAGCTGTGTAGCGGGTACAAAAAAAAAATGATCAGCTGTGTAGCGGGTCTTAAAAAAATAAAAAATTATTATCATTATAATTTTAGGGTCATGACCAGCTGTGTAGCAGGTCTTCTTATGTTTTGCTCGAGGACTAGCAAAATATAAGTGTGGGGGTGTGATAAGCACATAAATACTTTATTTTATACCCATATTTATACTAGCTAGTACTCGACATTCCGGCTAATAACACTTTTTTTAGTGTTGTTGTAGAAAGTACAAGCGATTCCAATCATCAGAGAATAAATGGCTAAATAGAAGTAAAATGGCGACGAAAATGACATTACGTAGCTGGCTTGGTATTTCCATATATCAGCAGCATGGAAGTCACTTCACGGCTAGAGAACATTTGAGTTGGGGTACAAAGAATTTCTTTGCTTTCTCAAGCACGTGACTGGCCCACTAGATGTTGGTTGTTCTTATCGCAAGGAGAGGGGTCCGAGAAGGGTTCATGATGGCTGAAATAATAGTCAATAGTGGTGTGTATTCTGGAGTACACTTCGGTGAGTCTCTGGTTGATCTAATGGACGAAATGCAGCCTGAAGTTGGAGTTATATTGAAATTATCGATCAAGAAATACATGAGTTCTCTGTGCAATCGAGGGACCAAAGAAGTTGGGTTGCTGGTGGTGATTATCTTGAGTTCATAACAGCAGCATCACCAAGCTACTATGAACGTGTTTGCTACAGAATTTGAGGGTACTATTGTGTACCGGTTTCTCTTGAAGAAGAATTGCATGAATGGAGTTGGTTGCAGGTGGAGATGGAATGAGATTTTTGGTCTTAATTGTGACAGTGGTGATTTGGGCGTGTATGAATGGGATTTGCAGGTCAAGAAAGCCATAAGGAAGGGTTCGAAATCAAACCTAGAGGTTCCCAAAGACGGACAGAAAAATGCCCTGGAATTGTCTGTAAAATTTCCTGAAAGAAGATGGAAGAGTTATCTGAGCTTGTTCCATTTCGTGTTGCTGTTGATTTGTGTGTTGCAGATAACTTGGGAAGTGATGACTTGTATGAACTGTTGATACTGGTGAAGCCTTGGAGGATAGTCAGTGAATTGAGAAGGAATTAGTCGACTGCAACACTCTCGACAACAATGGATCTTGGTTGAATTTGGGAGAGTAGTGTTGTGACCTGAGTTGAGAAGGTTGTCGTGGCATCGATTGAATGAAGATGAAGCTAGTGTTGTCGCTGGGTGGCTTGGCAGTAAACGAGTATCATAACAAGGAAGTGGAGGCGAGTTCTAAGGTAGAGAATATAGTATGAAGGTGTTGTTGGCTATTTGGTTGAGTTGAACAATCAGTGATGATGATATTAAGAAGACAAGGAAAAAAAGAGATGTATGGGTTGATATCGGCTGAGCAGATTGTGTAAATCAATGGAGTTTTCATGGTTTTGGATTCTCAGACTAATCTGATGCTGCTGCGTTGTCGTGGGATTGATAGCTGTGTATAGAATCTTGGTTGAGCTGAGTGATACCTAGACGGACGGAGATGAAATTGTGGTGCGAGACGGAGAGCTTTGCAGTCATTGGAGTTGATGGGTTTTGTGTGGTGGCTGCAGAGACAGCTCAGTGGTGATCGAGAAGCAGCTGCAGTTGACGAAAGATCTGTTGTTGCTGCCATGCAGTGAGACAAGGAGCTGGTGAAGTGGGATTCAAGATATCGATTGTGTCAATGGGCTGGATTCAGGAAGATTTAAAAGCAATGGAGGTTGTCTCGCATGTGTTTACTTTGCAAGTCTCATGAGAAGATGGTTGAAATATTACTGTGTCGATTGCGTGTATCGGCTGGTCTGAATTTGTAGTGGTGTTTCATTTGCATGCAACGGATTATGCCGAAACAGAAGCAATTTTGCAGACATAAAAATGAAGATGGGATCGAACTAGTGTTGTGTGGATTAATTGGTTGAACTGTCGCAACCAAGTGAAGAAGATGGAATCAAGTTCATGAAACTTAAGTTGTAGTTAGTCTGGGAAGGAGCTGAAGTTGTTAGGGAAGTGGCTAGACGGAAAGAAACATGTTGTAGCCAGTTTTGGCAGGAGTCGTACTTAAAAATTTGGACCGTGGTCTGAAGCTGGAAGTCGGGTATTGGTTTGGGCCCATTAGGCCTAATTCTGCTAGGGCCTATTCGCGACTTCACGTAACAACATCTATATGAGCAAGAGAACCCGAAAAACCAAAAGAGGAGGAAGCCGGAGGCGGATACACAGCGGTGAAGAGGAGAAAACAAGGGTTTGCCGATTGATTTTATTTTTCTCCATGGTTTGCTAAATCGTTTGTTAGGGTTTAGATTGAAACCAATTTATGTATATAGACTCTACGATGATATTTCTAATAATGATTCATTGATTAGTGATTTCTCTTCATATAGCTTGGTGTTTTATCGTTCATGTGATTTTCTTAATTATTTATGCTTTTGAATTGATATTTCGTGCTTCGGTTAAATCCCTAGACGTGGTATGCAAGGATAGATAGGTAATGCTTTAGGATCGCTACATACGAAGCGAAGGAAGTTACAGCGGAGAAACTATATTTTAGAATTTAATATAACATCTTCCGGGACATGAGATTGATTTCGATATTTGTATTGAGTAATAAATAGAGATTAGTGGAGTTTTGTATGATTGAATTGGTGGAAATTGAAAACCTGAATAACCCATTACCTATTTTGTTACGATTATTTATTATTTCATTTTGTTCTGAAATCTGAAAAATTGTTAAGCATCATCTTATTTGATTACTTTGTTTTTGGTATTAGTTAGTAGGGTATTTCACACTCCTCGTGGGAATGACTTGTACTTGCCATTGTCTACTAGTTAGACGTTGTGCACTTCCAGTATTATTATTGTAGGTTTCGGAATCTATCAAGTTTTCGGCGCCGTTGCCGGGGAGTGGTTGCAAAATACTCTCTGATTGATATCTTTTTGTACATAATTTTATTATTTTATTTTTTTTAGATTTCTTTTGGTTCTTTTTACGCATTTTATTTGATTTTTTTTTTTAGGTACCTTAGCCTGAAGTGTTGTGGGCGAAAAGAAAGTATGCACTCGTAAGGCTTTTGCAAGAGCCACTCGGAAGATCCATTAGAGGTTTGCTTAGCTCATTTTGGGTATGATTTTGATTATGATAGTGTTATTTGTGAAGTCAATGCCTTATTAGACTCCACACCGCTGCTAGACACTAATAAATGGAAACCCAAACTAGATCCTCTGATTCTGTCCGAGTCTCGACTAGTTTCATCAGTAGATAAAGCTCCGACCTTGACTCACCTTGATAATAATAATGAAACCATTGTAAATGATAGTGGGTCTATGAGTCATGATATTATTGCTCCATTTGAGCCAACATATGTTTGTGTGCCCTATTTTGCTCAACTTGAACCAATATCAGCCATGAAAATTATTTCCGCTGATTTAGAGCATGATTTAGGGCATGCACCTCAACTAGAAGCTATTGAACAATTTATACCTCTTTGTGTGAATGATTTACATATCCATACAATGCATGGATTGGTTAACAAGGAATGTTTTGTATGCGGAATGGATTCACATATATCTCTGGAGTTTTATAGTGTTGGCTGGTTCATCTTTTCAGCTGACCGGATTGGTTGGGTTGATCCCCAACTTTTCAGGCTCTACATATATGATTGTCAGCTTACTTTGAGGTACTTACCTCACCTCGTTTGAGAACGTGCTACTGGTAAAAAGGGAGACAAATACCTTTCGCTTCATGGGAGTCAACCCATCAGATTTGTTCCCTTCACTCTATCTTTTATTTTTATTTGTTTAGTTTTTGCATATTTTATTTTAGAATTTCCCGCCTTAATTTCTACGTTGGATGACTCAATTACATTGAGGACAATGTAATATTTAAGTGTGGGGGAGTGGCACTGTCGTTAGGAATTTTGATTAAAAAAAAATTGAATATTATGACCAGCTGTGTAGCAGGTACAAAAAAAAAATGATCAGCTGTGTAGCGGGTCTTAAAAAAATAAAAAATTATTATCATTATAATTTTTAGGGTCATGACCAGCTGTGTAGCGGGTCTTTTGTATGGTATTTTCTATGACCAGCTGTGTAGCGGGTCTTCTTCTGTTTTGCTCGAGGACTAGCAAAATATAAGTGTGGGGGTGTGATAAGCACATAAATACTTTATTTTATACCCATATTTATACTAGCTAGTACTCGACATTCCGGCTAATAACACTTTTTTTAGTGCTTCTGTAGAAATTACAAGCGATTCCAATCATTAGAGAATAAATGGCTAAATAGAAGTAAAATGGCAACGAAAATGACATTACGTAGCTGGCCTGGTATTTCCATATATCAGCAGCATGGAAGTCACTTCACGGCTAGAGAACATTTGAGTTGGGGGTACAAAGAATTTCTTTGCTTTCTCAAGCACGTGACTGGCCCACTAGATGTTGGTTGTTCTTATCGCAAGGAGAGGGGTCCGAGAAGGGTTCATGATGGCTGAAATAATAGTCCGTAGTGGTGTGTATTCTGGAGTACACTTCGGTGAGTCTCTGGTTGATCTAATGGACGAAATGCAACCTGAAGTTGGAGTTATATTGAAATTATCGATCAAGAAATACATGAGTTCTCTGTGCAATCGAGGGACCAAAGAAGTTGGGTTGCTGGTGGTGATTATCTTGAGTTCATAACAGCATCATCACCAAGCTACTATGAACGTGTTTGCTACAGAATTTGAGGGTACTATTGTGTACCGGTTTCTCTTGAAGAAGAATTGCATGAATGGAGTTGGTTGCAGGTGGAGATGGAATGAGATTTTTGGTCTTAATTGTGACAGTGGTGATTTGGGCGTGTATGAATGGGATTTGCAGGTCAAGAAAGCCATAAGAAAGGGTTCGAAATCAAACCCAGAGGTTCCCAAAGACGGACAGAAAAATGCCCTGGAATTGTCTGTAAAATTTCCTGAAAGAAGATGGAAGAGTTATCTGAGCTTGTTCCATTTCGTGTTGCTGTTGATTTATGTATTGCAGATAACTTGGGAAGTTATAACTTGTATGAACTGTTGATACTGGTGAAGCCTTGGAGGATAGTCAGTGAATTGAGAAGGAATTAGTCGACTGCAACACTCTCGACAACAGTAGATCTTGGTTGAATTTGGGAGAGTAGTGTCGTGACCTGATTTGAGAAGGTTTCCGTGGCATCGATTGAATGAAGATGAAGCTAGTGCTGTCGTTGGGTGGCTTGGCAGTAAACGAGTAACATAACAAGGAAGTGGAGGCGAGTTCTAAGGTAGAGAATATAGTATGAAGGTGTTGTTGGCTATTTGGTTGAGTTGAACAATCAGTGATGATGATATTAAGAAGACAAGGAAAAAAAGAGATGTATGGGTTGATATCGGCTGAGCAGATGGTGCAAATCAATGGAGTTTTCGTGGTTTTGGATTCTCAAACTAATCTGATGCTACTGAGTTTCCGTGGGATTGATAGATGTGTATAGAATCTTGGTTGAGCTGAGTGATACCTAGACGGACATAGATGAATTTGTGGTGCGAGACGGAGAGCTTTGCAGTCATTGGAGTTGATGGGTTTTGTGTGGTGGCTACAGAGACAACTCAGTGGTGATCGAGAAGCACCTGTAGTTGACGAAAGAGCTGTTGTTGCTGCCATGCAGCGAGACAAGGAGCTGGTGAAGTGGGATTCAAGATATTGATTGTGTCAATGGGCTGGATTCAGGAAGATTTAAAAGCAATGGAGGTTGTCTCGCAGGTGTTTACTTTGCAAGTCTCATGAGAAGATGGTTGAAATTTTGTTGTGTCGATTGCGTGTATCGGCTGGTCTGAATTTGTAGTGGTGTTTCATTTGCATGCAACAGATTATGCCAAAACATGAGCAATTTTGCAGACATAAAAATGAAGATGGAATCGAACTGATGTTGTGTGGATTAATTGGTTGAACTGTCGCAACCAAGTGAAGAAGATGGAATCAAGTTCATGAAACTGAAGTTGTAGTTAGTCTGGGAAGGAGCTGAAGTTGTCAGGGAAGTGGCTAGACGGAAAGAAACATGTTGTAGCCAGTTTTGGCGGGAGTCGTACTTAGAAATTTGGACTGTGGTCTGAAGCTGGAAGTCGGGTATTGGTTTGGGCCCATTTGGCCTAATTCTGCTAGGGCCTATTCGCGACTTCACGTAACAACATCTATATGAGCAAGAGAACCAGAGAAACCAAAAGAGGAGGAAGCCGGAGGCGGCTACACAGCCGTGAAGAGGAGAAAACAAGGGTTTGCCGATTGATTTTATTTTTCTCTATGGTTTGCTAAATCGTTTCTTAGGGTTTAGATTGAAACCAATTTATTTATATAGACTCTACGATGATATTTCTAATAATGATTCATTGATTAGTGATTTCTCTTCATATAGCTTGGTGTTTTATCGTTCATGTGATTTTCTTGTTTATTTATGCTTTTGAATTGATATTTCGTGCTTCGGTTAAATCTCTAGACGTGGTATGCAAGGATAGATAGGTAATGCTTTAGGATCGCTACATACGAAGCGAAGGAAGTTACAGCGGAGAAACTATATTTTAGAATTTAATATAACATCTTCCGGGACATGAGATTGATTTCGATATTTGTCTTGAGTAATAAATAGAGATTAGTGGAGTTTTGTATGATTGAATTTGTGGAAATTGAAAACCTTAATAACCCATTACCTATTTTGTTATGATTATTTATTATTTCATTTTGTTCTGAAATCTGAAAAATTGTTAAGCATCATCTTATTTGATTACTTTGCTTTTGGTATTAGTTAGTAGGGTATTTCACACTCCTCGTGGGAACGACCTGTACTTGCCATTGTCTACTAGTTAGACGTTGTGCACTTGCAGTATTATTATTGTAGGTTTCGGAATCTATCAGGAACGTCCGCCAAATCTTCTGGATCGAAACTTTCTTCGTTGGAGAGATGTGCAATCGGAGGTACCTTGTCGGTTATCTTGTTGGCATGTATCCACGTTCATCCAAGAATCGTGTCGTATCCTGAATCCTTCCTGATTATAAAACTTGGTTTCCGTCCAGGTTGAACCTATTTTCATCTTGAGAGTGATATAACTATAAACATCTCTGGGCGTTCCTTCATGGTCCCTGATTGAGATGGGAGCATGAGTAGCTTCTTGTCGATTAATGCTGCAGCTCTGACGGTCTTCAGTGGGATAACATTGACAGCAGTACCTGCATCGATCAACGTTCTCTTAAATTCATTTCCTTTAAGATTGACTGTGGTAAGCAGTCATCAGTCGTACATATCTTTGTCTGTGGCTGGAGGCTGAAGAAGTATTTCCGGGATGGAGAGACGTCTTCCTGACATGATATAATTCATAGCTGTGAACATATCTTTCCTTTTCACTTTTGACAGATAGAACAATCACATATGTGTTCACCAAAGATTAAACTGCTTCATTGACAGGTAGTTCAAAGAGAGTAAAGGTTTTGATCGAGAGAGGGTCCATGTGCACTCCTTCATTCCCCAGATTGAGCTCTCCTAAATCAACCTTTTCTTTGAAGATACTCTTCAAAACCTTGCAATCACTTGTTGGATGATTGACGAACTTATAAAAGCAACAATACTGAGTATTCTTAATTTCTTCTTCAGTCAGCTCTTTCCTGATGTATGTAAATTTAATTGCACCATTATGGATCCAAATTTCTAACAACTTGATCACTTCTTCAATGGGAAGAGGGAAGTCTGAGTATGTCTGGTCACTTTGTTGACATGAGTGGTATTTGTGCATTTCGTATTTTATTATACTTCTTTTATGCTTTCGGAGGATCCTGGAATATTGGACTCACATGTTTGTCCGTCTGGCAGCTTTCATTTTACTTCCTTTAGCAATGACACTTGTGGAGGTTGGAGATTATACTATTTGTTGACCAGGCGTCGGCTGTCGCGAGTTTCACGGGTTTCCACGATCTTTGTAGACTTTGCACTTTCCAGTAAAGCATACGCGGTGGTTGTTGATTGCTTTGCTGCTTCATGAAGTTCCAAGAAGGTCTGGAATCGAAGATTTTCCAATAAATCTTTGTAGACCGGGATCATTCCATTAATGCACAAATCTACAAGTGGTTGTTCAGTGACATTCGGATCATGACAATCCAAAGCTCTCAGAACCTTTTTACATAGTCATTGGAGTGTTCATTGTTCCTCTGAAATCTCCTTCTCATATCAGAAAGGGTAACTTGTTCTGAAACAAAGAAGTATTTATGTAAAAGGCACTAATCATTTTATCCCGACTAGCGATGCTTCCTAGTGCAATGTTGTTGTACCATATGTATGCTCTGCCTGTCAGAGACTTTGAAAAATCCTTCAGACGGACAATGTTGTTGTACTCATGTTCTCCCAATGATCCCAGAAATCGTGAGACACACTCCCGAGTGTTGCCAGTCCGATCATAAAGTGTGATTGTTAGATAAGTGTAACCTTTCGGAGAAGGAACAATTTGTATAGCAGAAGGATAAGGAGGTTGGTAACGAGGGACGGATGATGTCTTGTCTTTCCGACGATCCTCCAAAAAGTGCTCCAAATCTTCACACGTGATAAAACTTGATGATTTCTTTGCTGGTGGGTGTAGATGGGAAAAACGATTCGTTGGTTTTTACGGAATTGAGGAGATGATCGCGCGGAGGAGACTCCTTGAACCGAGCGAAATGCTTAACCTCACACAGATGCACTACAAGAAGGGAGTGCTTTGTATTCTAGAGATTAATCTGTAGTAGCCCGGCCTAAACCAAGACAATGGTCGTTCCAGAGTAAATTCCGTCACAAGAGAGGATGGGTCGGTCTGTAGGAGGGAAGCTGAGAAATGTGTGAGATCAATGGTGATCGAAGATTGTAGGTGTGTTGTGTATTCTGAAAATAAGATAAGTTCTGATGATTGAATTTGCTCTGTTGAGAGTTGGATTGTTAATCTCGTGTTGTCTGTTTGACGTGAGATTATCCTTGTTTCAATCATGATTCAGAGATTTATTTATATTGCTGGAATTGAAAACACCATGATCTCATGAAGTGTGACAGTTGATGGCATCAAATAATGGGGAAGTGGAAATCGTGTTAAAACCAGTTGCTCAACGTGTGGAGACTTGTTTGATTTTCCATCCACTACTTTGTTAACTCCTTCAATTGATTGCACGACTTGCTCACATTTTCATCGTGTGTATAAACACACGTGTCGTAGACCACCAGACCAAAACCCTAGTTAATATCCCCCCATGTAACACGATTGATGTCTCGTGTGATTATGGAGTCTGCAAGGCAGACGTGTATTTAGTTAGTCAGTTGCTGACTTCATTACTTCATGGGACGATGAGTCCTTGTTTTGTTGAGTCGAACGTGATTTGTAAATGTTCTGAGATTCATGAATTGAACATGTCTGTTGAGACAGAGATATAATGCGTGAATAAGCTAACATGAGCAAATATTGCTCATTCGATGAATTGTTGAATATTGATAGTTGAACCAGTATTCCTTGGTTTGAGCAAATGTTGCTCATTCGATGAATTATTAGTAGCCTGACCAAATAAGATACTAGAAATTGAACCGAGTATGATAAATAAAATATTGATCACGGGATCAACGTAAAATTATTAGCGTTTGAATTTGGAATTATGAACCTTGGACTCAAAACCCTAATTTGATCAATTGATGATTAACTGATGGTTTATTGAAGGAGGGACCGGCTACATGGGATTATGGATCAGCCATGTAGCGCCCAGATGCTCACGTGAGCAAATATCGAGGTCTCCTGAAGACCAGTTGATTTGATGAAAGGATGATTAAATGTTAATTTAATCATTTATTAAAATAATGCTCGTCTGAACCTTAGGTAATAAAACCTAATTAATTATGAAGATGTGAGGGACCGACCAAGGGGTCATGAAACCGGCCCTGGGTAGTCACGGGATCGAATATTGATCGTCTTATGAAATTCCAAGTTGTTTGGAAGAATTTTGGACCTAATACGTGCAATTGCGCAAATTAGGTCAAAATTGTCAAAATACATGGGACCGGCCTCTTGCAAGCCAAAGATCCAACCCTGGTCGGTCAAGGTAACATGCTCACGTCACCAAAGTGTTTGTATCTCAGTTATGAGAATTTTGATATTTTACGTGTGCGTTTGAGCAACATTTTGAGAAAATATGGAGAAATCAGGGATTTTTGCTGAGACCGTGAAAACTTCATGAGATGAAGGAAAAATAATAAAATAATGAAGGAATCATAAAGTGTGGGACCGGCTATGGCCAAGGGGCCGGTCCCATGGTATTTTTCCTAAATTTATTATGTTTTCATGATTTTAGGGAAATATCATAAAACCAAGGAGTTTGTTAAAACCAAGGAGTTTTGTTGAAATCAAGGAGTTTCCATGAGATGAGGAAAATATAAAAAATAATAATAATAAAATAAGGGACATGTGGGACCGGCTTGGTCATGGTTGGCCGGCTAGGGCCCGGTCCCGTGAGTTTTCCCTAATTTTATGTATTATTCCATGATTTGAAGGAATTTTCATAATTTGAAGGAAACATCATGAAATCAAGGAATTTCATGGGATTAAGGAAACATGAAAAATATAATAATAATAAAATAAGACGTGTGGGGCCAGCTAGGGCATGACCGGCCGGCTATGGTCCGGTCCCACGGGTTTCCCTAATTTTATATTATGTTTCATGGGATCAAGGAAATATCATGAGATTAAAGAGTTTTCGTGAAATTAGGGAAATAATAATAAAATATTGAGGATTCATGAGGTGTGGGACCGGCCATGAATAGAGCATAGCCGGCCATCTAGCAGACACGGTCTCGTGACACCTTTCCCAATTTTATATTATTTCCTTGATACGAAGGAAACACCATGAAACTGAGGAGTTTCCTTAAAACAAAGGATATTTGTTCAAATGAAAGGATTTTCATGAGATCAAGGAAAATAATAAAAATATGATAAAATATAGAATTTGGGCGTGGGACTGGTCACGGCATGACTGGACAGCCGGTGAGCCCAGTCCCCTAGCGTCTTGATTAATATTTTATTATTTATTATTTTCTTCCTATTTTGCATAGGTTCATCGTTTCGTCGTGTTCTGAAGTACTCATTCGTGTGTTCAGGTGCTCGTTAGTGCATTATTGTTAAATACACTTGCACCGTTTTGATCGGGGCTTACTCAAAGGTAGCTCAGATGCCCGTATGTTGAATATTTATTACTAACCCATCGAATTCTGCTGGGAAGAACCATGAATTGAAATAACGAAATATTATGAAAATATTGAATATTTTCCAGGGATTCAGTTAATGAATCTATTGATTTTGAGAATAATTAATTAATGGCTCTATACTAGCACGATTGTCTAGGAGCATTAATTATTCAGAAATTGAGTGATATGAGCTTGTTGAAGCGTAATATTTCTTTTATATAGCCAGGGAAAACATTGTTACATCCTGAAGACGTTATTGCTCTATACTAGCAGGCAAGCTGTCTAGGAGCCGTCTAATCTTTCGATTCTATATAGAAGTAATTACTGAAATTGCTCAGTATTTATGAGATATGCCGTCACCTCAGCTGAGAGACTACATATCCATATATATTCTGAGAGACAGTATTCTCAGTCAGAGATTCTTGTGGCATGAGCTTTCATGCTTTCGATAAGAGACATGAGCCTTAATATTCGTCTGATTGTTGGATCAGGAATACTTATAATTATGGGTTTACGATTTTAGACTTTGTCGAAAATCCACCATCTATAGTGGGTTATCAGCAACATTGCGGACTTCATCATCTTCCGAATTTCAGCATCAGCGGTTGAGGATTCTTGAGATTCTTTTCCCAGATTTCGTCGGCATTTTCTTTTCCCGACCGACGTTGGGGCTGAGTTTGCTCAGGCGATAACTTCTCCGTGAGATTCTTGAGATAAGCGTACAATTATTTTTATGTTGGAGCCATGTCTATCTAATTCTTGGCGAGAACTTGTTGTACCTTCATGGGATCAGCTATGATAGGTGGATCTTGTCTGATTTCTTCGGGAGCTCGGCCGAAGAGAGGATTATTGCCTGTATCGATGTTGCTTTCAGCATAGCAACTGGTATTGTTAGTTTGAGGGGTAGCATCAATAGCGTCGTTGTTGGAAACGGTAAAGGTGACTGGAGTACCACCATTGTTGCTAGTGCTAGCATGGTTTGGGTTAGCTCTAATACCATTTATAGTGACTCAATGAAAAGACGAGGGTACCCAAATATACCACAATCTTAAACTTATCCACCTATAAGCCCTCTTACCTAAAGTGATTGTTTATGGACTGAGTCGAGACAATACAACGAATCGGTATTCACACTTTGTGTGATCGTCTATGGATACGAGATCGAGACAATACAATAATCAAAGTGTGATTACTTGATAATAGGTTCGGACTTAACCAAACTCTATAGGATCACTATCAAGTAATACGGAGTTAACGTTTATGTTATTTACTTTAAATTATAATAACAACAATTATAATTGCGGAAAACACAAATAAATGACACAACAAGATTTTGTTAACGAGGAAACCGCAAACGCAGAAAAACCCCGGGTGGTATGCATAACGGCTAGATTCTACCGGAATTCCAGCAGATAAACATGAATTCATGTCTACAACCTAAATTCTCTCTCTGCTCTTCTTCTGGGTGTCTCTCTTCCACCCTATGAATGATTCCTAACTATTATTCTAACTTTCTTGCTCTTTTTTCTTATACCCAATGTCTGAATCCAAAGTTATTACTGATACTCCGGCAACACCTAATCTCAATAGTATTTTTCAACTGACTTGCAATCCGAAAGATTCAATCAACACAAAAATCACTCATGACTCAATCCTAGTTCAAATCACAAAAGATTCAAGTCTGGAAGCTGGAACTCCCCCTTCCATGAATATCAAACACCACCCAAATCATATGGAAATGGATCCATGTTACACTCAGATAAGTCTATGTACATGTCTCGACAACAATGGTACAGAATTGAATACTCTCAGAATTAAGCCGTTATACAAAATTAACAAACTTCGTATAGTTGAGACCAAACAACTAAACCTCTAGTTCACCTAGTTTCTTCAGTATCCATGCGCTTCCGACATTCAATAAGTGCACGCACTGGAACAATTCCTTTCATTCGTAATCCAAACAATAAAGGAACAACAAATTTGTTCGGTAACAACTCTATTCAATCTCAGTGATATGAGTTATACAAAGGCTCTTCTGTTTAATCCAATAAACTCCTTTGTCGGGTTTAGATCAATCTATCCAACAACTACCAAAGTAGCAGAGTTTAGATTATGCAATTAATAATAGGATCTTATCAAGATGCTAAATACTGATGCGATCTACGCAACTAATCAATCAAATCTATCAAAGATAAACCGATTATAGTTGGATCCCAGCCGATCAAGTTTTGTGCACACCAAAGATTATGAACCCAAATCAGAAATCTTCTTCATCTTCAAATCTTCTTAAATCTTAAATAAACACCTGCACACCACAACTTGAATCTCTTGTGATCAATCACGCACATAACGGAGTCTGTTAACAATGGATTATCACAAGACGTCTTTAGATCTACAAACAGTTCTAAAGATCCCGTCGACACTTCGATCTAGTTTGAGTGAATCTTATATCAGAAGAGAAGATTCTCAAGAATAAACAAACTAGGTGCAATCAAAGTTCAACAACCGTTAGTCAATCAAATCAAATCGAAAACTAATAATACTGCAATTATCTAGTTTCCCACCAACGGTACTCGTACAGCTTCTTGATCCCACAGAAGTCTTTAAACGAGCAGTCGTAAGAGATTTCACCTAATTAGGGTACTTTTCTCTCCGAATAGACGGCTCCACCCGTAACAACACAGCAAGGTAGTTTTGCGGGCTCTTAGGATAGTTTGCTCGAAATGCAAACTTGGGTATTTATAGACCAAGGAAATTGGACTCCAAGGAATTTCCAAAACCGAAAATATTCTCATGATATGCAATATATTTCCAAATCCGGTTTTCATAATTCCTAGAAATGCTCTGTCCAATATTAACCGAAATCCTACTAGAAAATCTCCAATTAGTAAATGCACAGTACCAATTTTTATTTTCCAGAGATATGTATTTTAATTGCTGGTAATTAAAAGCATATAAAATTAACAACCTTAATTAAAAGATACTCAACTTATTTCGGTCCGGGATCTCCTTGAGTTATTAAGGAATATCTTTGAACAATAAAAGATAAGAGTTACTGAACATGTTCAAAGTATGTCGACATCTTATTTCTTTGTAAATCCTCTTTCATATTTACAATCTTGGAACCGATTATACCACACTTCCAAACAAGTTTAGAACTGGTTCATCTGATTTCCAAGAACTATGTGATTGATCAAATCAACACACTAATCATGGTTTTACGGTTCTACCAAACACAAGGATCGGTTCTACCATAATATGGTTACTGGGACCGGTTATATTAGTTACCAAATTGGTCACGTCAATTACCAGGACCGGTTACCATATTCTCATGGTATTACTTGTGATCGGTCACACCAGTTACCAGGATCAGATACACCAATTACCAGGACCGGTTACACCAATTACAAGGATCGATTACACATTTTTTTGTGATCGGTCACACCAATTACTAGGATCGGTTACACCAATTACTAGGATCGGGCACACCAATTATAAATATCGATCATACCATCTTAGGTGATTACTTAGGATCGGTTACACTAATAAAAGTCATACCAATACATAAGTCAGGCATTGTGACTAGTTTTACCAAGATACATAACAAGTTATGATCGATTCTACTAACTCACACATATTGGTAATCCAAAGATATGCAATGAATAACAATACCAATAAGCCTAGCGATTTCCCTTTCGGTTCACAAAACAAGTTTATGAATGTACTTCCTTTAAACGAATGTAAACATTGTTTCCTAGGACGAAATATTCACCCATACCCATACACATAATCACAATAGCATTTATACGATTATGTCGATGTCTTATATACGAAGTTCAAAAGATAAGCGTTATATTTCGTATTGTAATTCCTTAACACTATGTCTACTAAAGTATAATCATTCACAACTTCGCAGTTATGTTTTCAATATAGCACGACTTGAAAGATATGTTGGGAATGAAACAGTTCAAGTCAAAATATTATTAACCTCAAGAGGAAGGATGATGTCGTCGATGTAGCTTGTTACTTCTTCACATTCTTCAAGTCTTTGAGTAATACTTGTATGTCTCATTATCCTAATCTTTATAGCCTAACCTATATATGAAGTTGTCTCTAGTACATAATCAAGCGACTCTTTAATTGAGTTTTCATTTTCTAAAATATGACAACCTAACTTAACATACCAACGCTTGGTGGATTCAACTGAGCTATGCTCTAACACTCGACGTTCCACCGATATTGTCCCCACTCAGCCATCGCGGTAGTGTAGGGTTATTTACGGGCACCAATGCGGTTATCCGGCATCAGCTTCCCGGAAGATCATTTATCCCTAGATTATTGCCACCCGAGCACGCTTAACCAGCAAACCTTTTGCCAATTCTGGAGCCAATTATGCTGAAAATTCCTCGGGTTTGTTAAGGGTATATCATTACTAATATTTCATTCGGCCGACCACTATCGGATATTGGGTGTTAAAGGAAACAAGAAATCTTATTTTTTTTTAATATTCTTAAAGATATGCGCAAAACATTATTTTTGAGAATATATTCTCTAGATATTATTTTAATGACAAAATGTAATAAATAATACATTCCTACTAATAATATCTCTTAGTGTGATAATTAAGATTAGCTGGCACACATTTGTATACTTGGCTAATATAACAATTGGAGATGCGATTTTCTAGGAATATAAAGCATATGTTTTTGATACCAATGAATGATATAGCAAATCGACATTATAGGATTTTGAGTATCAAATGTCGACATGATGAACTTCTGTATTCCAACTCGTGTACATATCGATGTCTGGAGAAACCCTTGAAGATAACCGACTACTCTAAAATATAGAACAAGCCAAAACATATTCATGAACGGTCCTACATATAGGATTGATCTTGAGATCGGTCATAAATTCCTTTTTGAATATGAAACATAATTTTGCAATCCAACTACTTTAACATATGTTTCTGAAATTGTTTTCTAACATATTTAATAAATCACAAATGTAAGTTATGATTTCAACACAACTAAATAATAACAAGTTAACAATAAGTATTTATTTCGAAATAGGAAGTTTGTAGGTAAACTATATTCTTCGTAACTTCATATACCTGAGTTGTCGAGACAACTATTACATATCTTTCATTTTGATACTTCGATCATAATTATAATGATCAAGTCACCAATACTTTTTATTGCAGTAAACATGGCATGTTATGTTTTCAGTGAATAAAGATTTACAAATACAAAGATAGAAATGAAACAAGTCAAGTCTAGAGTTACTAACCTCAAGCTGGAGAATGATGTCTTTATTGTATTGAATACTCTTCAAGCTTCATGAGTCATTAGAGAAAAGTCTCGACATTTCTACGTTCTTTGTGTAACCTAATGAAGTTAACTTTAGTAATAAGCGACACAAGTTTTGTAAGTAAACTTGACATGCAACGCTTGGTGGGTTCAACCGATTTATACTCCAACAACAATAGTCAAGGAGTTCGTTTTTGTTGAGAATGCTTGGATTTTAAATTTCAGTAGAAATGTCACTAAACTATAATTAAATGAGGTAATTAAGTTGTTGCAACCTCTTGGGAACAACTGTAGATTTTATTACTAATGGTACAAACCAAAGAAAGTGGTAATCTGGTCAAGATTTCTCAGTTGTAAATATGTACAGTTTTTTGATGTGGATGATTCCTGAGATTCCCTCCTAAACAACATTGGAATCCTAAAGTCCCACTCAAAATTTATTTTTTGTTTTGGACCTTGTGTTTTCAAGGTGCGCCAACTCTTGGTTATTTGCTTAGAGCTGAAAAAATTCAGTCTATTAATTGTTTTTTATGTCAGTCTGGAGTTGAGACCAACAATCATCTATTTATGTTATGAAACATGTTTGCATTATTTAGCAGAGAGTTTTAGTGTTGAAAGGGTGCATGATGATAATGTAGGAAATTATTTATGGGGATGTGAAAAAAAATAGCAACAAGAGATCAAAGAAGATATGGACTTTGTTTCCATTTGTTATTTGGTGAAATATTTGAGAGTAAAGGAATGATAGGTGCTACAATATAAAGGACAAGAGCAGCGAACATATTATCATTGTTGTCAAATATTCTCATTATAACTGGACTATCATTTTTTTTTACATTCAAAGATTACTCTTGGCTACTCTATTTGTAACTGGGTTGTTGTTTTAGACAGTCCCTAGTTTTGCATTATTTTTGTCACTATTTTGTTGACTTTTTTTTTTAAATAAATTTTATGATTTGTTATAAAACATAACGAAGAGGGGTTCATTGTCATGATTATTCTCCCACTATTTCAGGACACCAATACTTTTATAAAACCTAAATGCAATACATTTACAACTAATTTTTTTGGTGATATACTAATTTTATCAGGCTACATTCCTACTAAAAACTAGTGCCTTTCGAGATATTAAAATTCACTATCTACATATTTTAATTTGAACAATTAATATATAGCGACTGATTTTCAAAGTGGTGCCTAGCGGTGTTACACGTTTCGGGATTGTGCTCATTTTTAGTATAAGTGTAGAGTTAACTTCAAACGCATATGAAAAAATAACGTGGAAATTGTGAGATAATACGAGAATAACTAAGTTAATGAATCCTCACTCAAACATGATATATCTAGAACGCGCAATTGGGGGATATAAAAAGGAATTGGGGGATATAAGAAAAGGACAAAAACTGGATCCAGATATCAATTCGGGGTCACCCCTTATCTAAATATTTTTTTAAATCCTAATTTACCCCTCACTAATCGGGTTTAGTGGTTAATAATAATTAGGAAAAATCTTAAGATTTTTTATAAATGATTAGTGTGTGTTTTATTTGAATTTGGGTTAGTGAGGTGAGAGTAGAAGGAGTGAAAAATAATTTGAGAGAGAAATATTTTTGGGAAAAATGGAGGATGATTGTGAAGAGAGAATTGCTTTACTTCTTTGAATCTTTAGCTCAACTACAACAAGGATCACATCTTGAATCTTGACTAACGACAACAACTCACAATTGCAACTCTTTGTTGAGCCAACACCCTTGAATGATGATTTTGACAAGTATGGAGAGTTTCTTGAAGAACCAACACAAGAAAGTAAACTTGCACAACATACTAGCATCCCCAACACACAGGTAAAGCTGCTAAGATGTCGAAAAATCAATTTTTTTCTTGAAACCCGCCATTTTTTTCAACTGAAAAACCTCGGTACCGGCATGGTAGTTGTATGAATACCATGCCGGTAGTCAAGGTACCGGCATTGTATTCATACTACGACCACGCCGGTAAACTGATATCCCCCATTTTGAATAATAAACCGGCATAATATTCTACCCAAAAACTGTGCCGGTACATAGTTAACCTTTTTACCTAACAAGGAATATACTACGGAATATTCAACCGGCATGGTTTCATTGATAAGTTACCATGCCGGTACCGCATGAAAAACATACAGGAAACAATTCCATCTCAAACCAAAAACCGGCATTGAAATTTTATAAACATCAACGCCGAATCTGGTCTCGGCGTGGTACCATCAATATCGATAATGCGTTGTTCGCACCTACAAAAAAACATGCAGGGATATAATTTTTCCAAAGCCAAATTCCGGCATTCAATATCAATTATTTTCAATGCCAGAATTGTATACCGGCTTGGAACAATAGGTTACGATTATGCCGGCATCCTTGCTTCCGGCGTTGTTTTCTTATGAAACACATACGCCGGAATAGGTTTCAAATTTTGTCTTCCGTTTTGGTTAACTTAGACTATGCCGGAACAATGGTCGAGCATGCCGGTAATGGTTTCCGTCATAGTGTTGTTATTGTGTTTGGAAATAATTTGCATTCGATCTTTAGGTGGTGCCATATATTAATCCAACAAATGCAGAGCCGCTTTATCGGGATACGTCGGAATACTATAAAATCCCCCCTGGTATGTAACCAAAGAATACTTTTCACCTAGTATCTTGAACATTACTAATGGATTGCTAGTAATGAACCTTCTAATGAATGCGAAATTGTTCTTATGTAGGGAATAACAGATCGAAAGGAAGCAATCGCTTGGGCTAAAGAGACGGCCCTTAAGAACATGTGTGTGTTGGTGAGGAATACCGAAGGTTCGAATAGGCGTTTTGAGATGGCTTGTGATAGAAGTGGGAAATACAAGGATAAGAATAGCCACAAGAGAAAGGATTATGTGTATCCAAAGAAGACTAATAGGGTATACAAGACTCGTACGAGGAAGAATAATTGCCCGTTTAAGCTTGTATTCCGTTTAAATGACATAAACAATTGGGATTGTGAGGTTTTGTGTGGCTGTCATAACCACCGGGATCCGAAAGATTTTGTTGGTCACTCCTTAGTTGCGAAGCTAAAACCTGACGAGTTCGAGGATGTAAAGAGATTGACCAAAGCACTTATCAAACCGAGACAAATTCTCAGAGGCTTCAAGGAAAAGGATGAGACTAACGTGTCTTCTCTACGTACAATTTATGCCGCACAAGCAACTATTAGAAAGGTGGAATGGCAAGGGAGGAGCGTTATGCAAGAATTTGAGAAGATAGTTTGGGATCACAACTACCCGCGTATCATTAAAAGAGGGCCGGACATGAAGCCCCTTCAAATATTCATTTCGCATCCTTGGCAAATACATGTTGTGGTGTTCTTTTGATGGATTGCACCTACAAGACAAACAAATACAATATGCCGTTGTTCAACATCGTGGGGCAAATCTCAGACAAGGTAACATTCACATTGGCTTGGTGTTTAATGGAAAACGAGAGGGACTATAATTATCATTAGGCATTACGACAATTGAAATTGTTCTTCCGGGAAAATCAACTTCCGAGGGTCATCGTAACTGATAACGATGACGCATTAATGAAAGCAATATCCGACGTCTTTCCGGACGCACAAAATTTCCTATGTACATATCATATACGTAGTAATGTGATAAAAACTTGCCATGCCTTGTTCGAACCCGCAAAGGCGGATATTAAGAAGAGAATTATGGTACAACTAGAGGAAGATGTTCGAAAGAACAAACTATCCCCCGAAGAAGAAGAAGATGAGAGAGGCAAGATAAAGGAGAGAGTGGACAAAGAACATGCGGAAAATCATAAAAAGTGGTTGGAATTTCTAAGAGATTGGGAGAAAGTTTATTGGTCTCTTACCGAGGTTATGTACGAAAAGAGATTGGAGAAGTTTATATCCGATTGGAACGAAGTTTATCCGACTGCCGTATGGTATTGTCGGACTCAATGGTTGGATAAGTTCAAGGAAAATTTTGTACGTGCATGGACAAACCGGTATAGACACTTCAAGACCGAAGCAACTAGTGCAGGTGAGGCCGCTCATGGGAGATTTAAAGATCTCATCCCGATCCGGTCAAGGCAATGTGGTTACGGTCACCGAGGCAATGGAGCAATACTTTAAGCAAGATATCAATAGGATCAAGGAGGCTTTTGAGAAAAGCTCAATGGAAAGGATGACTCCATTTCTTCGTTATGGTAAGTTTCTCCAAGGAATAGAATTCAACGTCTCTCATTGGGCAATAAAACATATGATGAGACAAATGGAATATGAGAAAAATTACGGAAAACCGGGTGATGTGTGTATTTGTCCCGACATGTCTTCATTGGGGCTTCCGTGTCGTCATATGCTTGTGAAGTATGAAGAACTGATACCTATTGAGGTCATTGATCCGTTTTGGAAGCAACTATCTTTCGACCCCCCCTTCGGGGGATCCCGGGCAATCTCCATGGGATACGAACGAAGCAAAGGAATTCTTTGAAGCTTACTCACGTGGCACCTCGGTTAGCCGACAAGTCTTGTTGAGCCAACTAAGGCTAATTACTCGTCCATGGATCGCCCAAAGCGAAGAGCCAAGAAAGGGAGATCCAACAGGAAGACCACAAACTAAAACAAAAAGGAAAAAACAAAGGGTAGAATTGAAAGAAATGACTCAACGTGAAGAAGAACTCGCGGCAAGTAAGAAACGAGATCTAACCGCATGTGAGATTTCGGAATAGAGGTTTGTGGAAGCGCAGGTTCCAAACAAAAGAGGTAGGCCGATGAAGGAACCGCTAAGTCAACAACAAACGAAGGAATCCGTATCCACACCAAAAGCCAACTCATCGGAGGTTCCAAAGAAGAGGGGTAGGCCGACAAAGGTATCAACATCAAGTGTCAAAGAACAACAATGTGAGCATTCCGAATCCATACCCATCGATCTAGCGGAGGTTCCAAAGAAGAGGGGTAACAACAAAGGTATCAACATCAAGTGTCAAAGAACAACAATGTGAGCATTCCGAATCCATACCCATAGTCGATCTAGCGGAGGTTCCAAAGAAGAGGGGTAGGCCGCCAAAGGTATCAACATCAAGTGTCAAAGAACAACAAGGTGAGCATTCCGAAGCCATACCCATAGTCGATCTAGCGGAAGTTCCAAAGAAGATGGGTAGGCCTCCAAATGTATCAACATCAAGTGTCAAAGAACAACAAGGTGAGCATTCCGAAGCCATACCCATAGTCGATCTAGCGGAGGTTCCAAAGAAGAGGGGTAGGCCGCCAAATGTATCAACATCAAGTGTCAAAGAACAACAAGGTGAGCATTCCGAAGCCATACCCATAGTCGATCTAGCGGAGGTTCCAAAGAAGAGGGGTAGGCCGCCAAAGGTATCATCATCAAGTGACAAAGAACAACAAGGTGGTGAGGCTAAGGTGGTGACAAACCAAAGTGATAGCAAAGTTGATGTGGTTTTATTTCGAAGGGGAAGGGGTAGGCCAAGGAAGTACGGACTCCCATCACATATCGAAGACATTGCAAGTTTAGAGATTGCAGAGGATGGTTTGGATATATTATTGTTACAAAAGGGTAATATGAAGATGTATAAGGATCCCAGAATAGGTAGGACAATTAAAAGTTATCATACCAAGATACAGTCTTACATAGACCAACTTCCTGAGGTTATTCGCGAGTATATTTTATATACGGATGATGTCGACGGAGATGGAAATTGTGGCTATCATGTTGTGACTGAACAATTAGGAATCTTTGACACGACGGTTAGTAGAGGTATGACACCATGCCAATATGCTAGAATGAAGATGGCCGAACAACTTGTGAACAAAAGGAGCTTTTATGAGCAATTGGTTGGTGTAGGCGAGGGGTTTGATGATATGCATGCTCAAGTATTGGGGCCCGAGCAACGAGATGAACTTTCTTCCTTCGAATATTGGATGAGAATGCCGCTTTGTGGGCATCTAGTGGCGGATACATTTAGATGTGTTGTTCATTATTTTACCCCCACCGTAGAAGTAACATTTACCCCAAAGTGGCAAAAATGCGAAGGATCCCTTAAGAAGAGAAGAGTTGTTTTGGCGTTCGTGAACGGTAATCATTTCTTTATTCTAAAACTCAAATAAAATTGTCCATTGCCACCTATTTGTGGGATGATTAAAAACAAGGGTCTAGATCCCAATATCTGGAAGGGATGGATGGCATCGTATGAGGAGAATCACCAATTTTGGGATGCGTTGGCCTTATCAAAAAAACCGATCCAAGAGGAGAAGATGCAACCCATTACGTGTGGAGGCGACGATGATTGATTTGGATTTATGTGGTTCACTAGTACGCAACGTTTTTTTTTTTTTTGTAAGTCTGAATTGTAAACATTAAATCATATTTTGATGGCTATGCCGGCATAGTTGTGTTTTATATTTACAACTCCGGAACTTGTGTACCGGCGTAGAATTTCGTTTGAAACTATGCCGGAAATTCACAAAAAACTTCCAGAGAAATAAGTGACATTTCCGGCATTGAAATTAACCCAATTACTATGTCGGTTTTCTGTCAAAATCATATTTATCATGGAGATTACAGAAACCGGCACAGTATGCAAACACAAATAAATACCGGAACTCTGTCTTTTAGAGAACCGGAATTGTTGTTAATGTTCTCGAGCATGCCGGTTTGGATGAAAAACTTAGAAATTTAAGTTATCTGGGCGCGTTCAAACTCTGTAAATGAGGTAATTTGACACAAGTTTATCAACATAATAAATATAATAAAAATACTAGATTGTATACAATAACAAACTCCCAAGTTATGTGGTTCCAAACCGAAAACAAATCAAACATAAACCAAGTCAAGCAAAGAGTTTAGCAAGACACACAAACACATTGTTCAAGACTCACAAACAAACATAAACCAACACTAGATTGTTCAACCAAACTAATACTATAGAATAAACACACGATCACTCGGTTCTTGACTTCTTGTGTACCCTCTTCTTCCTTTCGCCCCACAAGTCTTTTGCCTTCGGATCTTCAATTTTGTCCATCTTTTGCTCGACGTTCTCCATTTCTTTCTGGGTCAGCACCTCTCCTTTCAAGTTCTTTTTCTTAAAGAACTTCGACAAATTTCAATCTGTTGGCGACGTTAAGGAAATTTTAAACATGTACTTAGTATGTACAATTGTATAAGTTCATAGACATAAAGTAAAAAGAATGGTAATGAACAAGACGTACGTACCAACAACGTAACGAGCTGAACAAGAGCGGGTACAGTTTCCGGAGTTGTGGATGGATGTGATAGTGGTGGAGGAACAACTACGATATCCGGGCGTACAACATAAGGATGCGTGAACTTCCGATGGCCTCTTAGGAAGGTTGGTTCACTCTCATAACCGTTCTCAGCCAATTCCCAATCAGCCCTATCCAACACCAGTCCCTTTTCTTCCCTTTCACTCCAATGTGCAAGAATAGGTTTTGGGTCGTAAACTACGAGAGTATGGTTCTCATTCGATTGGCATTGAGGAAAGTCATGAGAGAATTTCTGATAAGATGTATCCGTGAGATCTTTCTGCTTGTACCCAAGTTGGCGCATTACACGGCGAGGGTTGTGCATAACAAATCCTTTTGGATGAAATAACGGTCCGTTGTAAAATGAAACATTGTCACACCTTTGCAAGTGAACTCCTCTGGCATTCCTATATGGATCAAACACAACATCTTGGACATCCACCGAGTCCAAAGCCAATCTCATTGCTAATAACCTTTTTTTGTTATTGGGCCTTGGGGTATTGTCGAAGTAGTATTTCTAACCTAGAGGACTATTCTCTTGATATTCAGTGAAAATCTTCAATCCTTTATACCGTATGAACAATTTTGCAAAGTGTTCATACGCCCACACCTACGCCAATGAAAGTTCGTTCCAATGAAATGTATTAGAAAATAAATAATTGGAAACTAACAAATTTAATGACAACAATCAAAAAAATAAGTACATGACTATACCTGAAGTACAGTGAAATTCCCATTAAATTGACGGGCGTTCGCCTTAGATGCTCGACGCATTTCTGCCAAAAAATGTGCCAAGAAAGCAGTGCCCCATGAATACTCATGAACCTTTTCCAACGGATCCAAGTATTGTAGGTTGTTCATATGCACCCTATTACCATTGGCGTCGGGGAATATAGTTGTGCCCAAGATGAACAACATATAAGCCGCGGCGATTCTTTGGACTTGTTCTGGATTCAATTCCTTGTTCTTCGTGTTCCCAAACAATTCAACGAGTTTGACGAATGTGATAGTCTTTGTCTGGGAACGCCTAGTCTTGTACATATTTGCCAAAGTGGTTTCCTTGTCCCATCCAAACAACTTTTTAGTCAGCTCATAGATCTTGTCCCATTCCAAGTCCTTAGAGTCATCTCCTACTTTAACGGCTTTCCCAAGAACCTCAAGACCTATTATCCTTTGGACATCTTCAGGGATGATGGTCATCTCGCCAAAAGGAAAATGCATGGTATCAGTTTCACCAAAAAACCTCTCCAAAAAGCAGTTCGCCGTGACGGTATCAGTGGCCACATAATTTTTTATTGCGGGATACAAGACAGATGCTTTGACTACTGCTTTAATAGCGTCACACTCAAGCTTCAAAGGCCATACATCCGATTGTTGATGGCGGCTAACACGGAAGGCGTTCGCGTGGTCCTATAAAAACACACCAAAGTAAATTAAATTCACTTGATCACAGATAAGTAATATAATAAGAAGATGCAATCGTCTTACATAAGTTTGATAGATCTAGCGAGCCCAAGAGTGTTTGTAGGCAAATAAGAGTTGCGGGTTTATCGGTTCACCCTAATGTTTGCCATCATCGCGGTCTCGAATCATGTCATACTTATCAGGAAAGTGGGCTGGAGGTGCCTTTACATTATCCTTAGGGGATTCAACTCCGACATCGATCATCCTAAGCCACCGCTTGTGAGGACGAGACACCGGCTCATTCGGGTACAAGATATGTTTCCCACTCATCATCATCATCATCACTGCTGGTTGGGTAGCTTATAGGTTGATCCCGAATTGTGACCTTAGCAGTAGCCGGATCAGGACGGCTACGTCGAGAAGACTTACTTTTTGCTTCTAAAACAACTTTGCCTTTTCCTTTGTTCTTTTCTACTGCTCTAGACCTGTATTCCAATATGTAAACTGAGTTATATATGTTGCCTTCCGGCATAGAAATCGAACTTAACTTAAGTTCCGGCTAAGGTGCCGGCATAATAATAAATTAAAATACCATGCCGGTTGTCTTTGAATTTTAGTCAGAGAATGAACTTTTTGTTCAACAGGAATCCGGCATAGTAAGTTAACATATCGACAGTGCCGGACTTGGGGACCGGCATTGTTATATAGAAATTTTAAATGCCGGTACAGTAGGATTTTAGTACAGAGATTTTAACAAAATCGGCTAATGAAAACGGCATAGTATTGATGAAATAAACAAAGCCGGGACAACTAACCGGCATGGTATTCAATTAAATATGTATGCCGGTAAACGCATGCAATAAAATCGGGATTCAAGACATGAAATGGCATGATTTTCAAATTGTATTCTACCGCGAATCAAACATGCAACTGAGCTTCAAATTGGAATTTTAAAAATTACTTTTAGTGTAGTAGAAAGACTAAACAACATAATTTCACTTTGTGTTTTCTACTATGGGATAAACCCTAAAATTAAAAAATTCAATTCAACATATACATCACTTACCTAAGCAAATTTGTTATTCTCGCCTCACCATCAGACTCTTCAGGCAGTTCTTGTGCTTTTGATTTCGATTTACCACCTTCATCAACAGATTCTTCAGGATTGGGTATTGGTTTTTCACGAGGTTTGCGACGACCCATTGTATTTGATATAGAAGATGAAACAAAAAGGGAGATTGAATAAAAATGGAGAATGAATGATTTCCTTTCTATAACCGTCACTTAAATAGAATGAAGGAATTTGTAACCGACGCATAAACTGGTTTTAAGGATATTGTAACCGTCAAATAAGTGGGATAAAATAGTTTGTAACCGTCAAATAAGTGGAATGAATGAGTTTATAACTGCCACATAACTTGTATTTGTAACCATCAGAATCACCGGCATTGAATAATGGAACGATTCAATGCCGGTACTCAAACAATAAGTATTTGGTGAGCAGAATTCAACGGAGGCACATGTAACGGTATAGTATTTGGTGTATTTTTCAATGCCGGTAAAGGAAAGAAAATTGATGAAATAAATAACATTTTCCACATAATCTTAAGGAAATAAACTTAAAAATATTAAATCAAACCAATTGCAATTAACATTAGTTCTTGGAACGCGATTCAATAAGCAAAGCAGCTTCAAAATGCCTAAAAGGCTCTTTTCTCCACTTGGTATATGCGTCATGAGCTTGA
Organism: Papaver armeniacum; assembly: GCA_023531295.1. Taxonomy (NCBI): domain Eukaryota; kingdom Viridiplantae; phylum Streptophyta; class Magnoliopsida; order Ranunculales; family Papaveraceae; genus Papaver; species Papaver armeniacum. The sequence goes on along the minus strand of JAJJWW010010517.1, from coordinate 16,852 downwards.
AACCTATTCCCTCTGTATCTTGCAAGAAACTCGTTGTATTTGCGACATAACTTTATGAGTGCAATTGTTCGATTTTGTACATAGAGATCACCGTAATCAATTCGGCCTTTCTTACCTTCCAAGTAGTTATTCATGTAAGGACCAGTCCTAACAAGACCCCAAAAAAGATTCGAAAGGCGGTGATCTTCTTGGAAATCCGATACTATGTAGTAATTTTAATCCACTCGGTTTCTTCCTCCACATCCGCTTCTATCTTTGATTGTTTTTGACGTTCAAGGATTTCTTTAGCTTCTTTGCGATAATGTTCAAGCTTTGCTTCCTCTTCTTCTTCTCTTTTCCTCTTAAGTATCTCTTCTTCCATTGCGGCAATTGACTTGGTGGTGTCTCCCTTCCTTTTTAGTTTTTCTAGTATAAGGGAAACTGAGTTGGTGGTTGATAATTGATTTCCCAATGGAGTGGATAGTTTGTTCTTCTTGAGTTTTTCTTTTTCCAGGGCAATGATGAAATCTGTTTTTGTTGATGGATTTGAGTTGATGGAGGATGATAATTGATTTCCCATCCGAGTGGATAGTTTGTTTTTCCTAAGTTTGTCTTTTTCCAGGGCAATGATGAAATTGGTAGTTGCTGATGGATTTGCCATTGGAGGTATCAAGTGAATTGGGTGAATCAATTGCATTATATGGATGATTGCACAACGGCTATTTAGTGCCGGCATTTTCAGTGAAGTAAAATCAACGCCGACACTATAAGGCCGGTTTGTTGTTTAAAAAAATAGCCGTTGGGCATTGAATTTTGAACGATCCGGCATTGGTATAAGCTTAACCTACATGCCGGCACGTATTACCGGCATAGATTAAAATACTACATTGCACGCCGTTACCATTAGGCAATTGAAATATGTTTACATACTAAGCCGGAACTATAATTTATTTCGAACGTAATCCTTGTCGACGGAACAACGAATGCACTTAGCACGTGCATCAAGCCTTTAAACCACTTGGTGGCCCAAGTGGACGAGTTATAGTCTCGTGAGGGCTTACATAGAGATATACCCACAAAACCTTACGAAATACCTTACTAGATACCCTTAAAACCTAAGCAAATAACACTAAACTATCAATCTTCTTAAGAAGAATCCGTTTCCGATTCACCCAACTGGTGGTACTCCGTGACTTTGGTTACAATATGGTTCACGTTGGCTTCAAACAGGAACGGTTCTCCCTTTTCTTGTAAGTAACGCGTTTTCACGGCTTGATGCTACAAAAACAACACACAAACTTTGTTTGTTACATAAAATTTGAAAAAGAATAGATTGTGTCCAACTAATCATGGAGATACTTACGAGTTGTTGAGGGGACAATCTATTGTGGCTAGCGTGCTCGATCCGGTGTTTCATTTTTAGGTACTCAACCACAACATTTAGGATGATGTCGTGTCGTTGCTCGATTTGTTGAGCAGTTCTTCCTTTCGGGTTTACCGTAATCGTGAATAAATTTGTTAAAAATCTTCAACCACATGGAATCCCAGCGTCTTTGCTATCTATAGTTGAAGGACGAGTTTCAGGCGTACCATGCTTGGGTGATTGCTAAATCTTCCTCAGAGTCAAACGATGCCATTGGTTGTATGGTGGATTAGGTACTATACTAAGATATTTATTGATAATTATTCTAGGGTTTAGGGTTTCAAAGATAAGATGCTCAAGGAGATATATAAGAACACGAGTTTTTGGCTTTTGGGTCCAAGAATTAGCTCTCTTTATATAGAGAAAAACGTCAACGACTAGTTTTTTTGAAAATCGCCACAACCGGCATTGTAGTATATGTGAAATAGGATGTCGGCTTATGCTTCCGGCATGGTTTATCATAAGCTTACAGTGCCGGTACTAGGAAATTTTTTAACAGAGATTGGGCCAAATATGCAACCAATACCGGCATGGTTTCAAAACACTTTGAAATGCTTAGGTAAATGGAACAGGCATTCAATCTATAATAACGACTATGCTTAGTAGTTGTTAAATTCAAAAAATGGCTAGTTTTTTTGAAAAATAAGACCGTTGGAGATTTATCTCTATATAATACCCCCATTCCTTTGGAAAAATCTACACAAACCAGCAACCAAATAACAAAAATCATTCTCTCAAGAAAGCAAGCACGGTTTAAGCTTCACAAAGGATGGGGGATTCATCATCTTCCTCTATTTGCAAAGTAAGTAGATTTACTAACAATATAATCTTCACTACTATGATGCACGACTAATATAATCTTCTCTTACAGAGTCATCATTGCAAGTGTCAAATTTGCAAGTCACCTTCTCATCTAGCCATGGACTGTCCTTTTATTTATTCAAAGTGTAGAAGTTGTGATGGGACACGCCGGTTTTGGATTGCAAAAACGGATGATGCTGAAAATGGAAGAATGTTTCTAAGGTGTTTGAATCACCCAAAGTGCGATGAGTTTCAATGGTTTGACAAAGCTGTTCAACTTGCAGAGTCAAGAGAAAACCACAAGGGCCAATGCAAGCCAATCGATGGGTGTGATGGGTGTTATATGAAGGGAAAGGAATATGTTGAAAGAAAAGAAAAACCAATGAAGCTGATCCTTGACACCCCCTCCCGGACGATGTCTTCGAAGAGGTTCGAGAAAGGCTCAAAGGTTCCGCAATTGTTGAAAAGGGATGGAAATAGATTATCTTTAACCAAATGCAATGCATGCCATGTTTTTTAGCATGTTTTAATTAAAAGTTTCAAATCCAATGTAATATATTAATTAGGAATAAAATAAAAGAGCATTCGAAATGGATTCGAAATGGATTTTTATTCAAAACTACCAGACTACCGGCATAGAAGTATTCAATTTTACAGTGCCGGTTTTCTGACAACTATGAAAATTTGAAAATATCATAAAACCGGCATAGATGTTAGAAAATACTACTATGCCGGTACCTTCGAATATCTATACAGGATAATGCAATTTCAATCTTCTTGATCCGGTATGGTTTTATACACAATTTCATTGCGGTTACCCGAGAACCGGCATTGATCTAAAATTATTAAACAAAGTGACGGTTCATAAACCGGCATTGTTAACTGAACTTATCTATGCTCTAAAAAGGCGCAAAAAAATCTCAACATAAGGATAAACATGTTCAACATAAACGAATCACTAGAAATCAAAACATGTTCAACATAAACCAAACAACTGGATCTTTGCTATCAAATGTTCTTAATCCAGGTATCCTAAACCAAAAGCAAACCAAACAACTAAAGAGTTAACCGCGAGGTACAAACGAAAACAAGTTCGGAATTGTTCAAGACGTGACAACCACCATCCAAAAAAAGAAACACAACTAAAGACTTAAATCACTAGGTGGTCTTTTGCTTCTTTTGGGACGGTTTATACTTAGTTTCCCCGAACAAAGCTTTTGCACTAGGGTTGGTTTCTTCAATTCTATCAAGCTTTTCCTCGAATTCCTTCATTTCTTCAAGGGACAACACCTCTCCTTCCTGGTACTTGCAACCCAACACCTTCTTTAACTTGCCAAGCCGACGCCGCTAGTTTAATATATCAAACACATAATTAGTATACATATAAGATTATGTGTATATTAAACAACGAAGAAATTAACAATACTTACAAGCAATCCAACGGTCTTATTAAGTTGGGTCATCGTAGGTGGTGCACGTGCGGGAGTTGGAACGGGAGGGTTTTTCTGGGGAGGAACTTGGACGTCATCCGGGCGGACGACATAAGGATGTGACCATTGCAGGTAATCTTCCATGTATTCGGCATCAACTTCATCATCGTTTTCAGCAATCTCCAACTTTTCCCACTGACTAATATCTACCAAACGACGTGGTTCCCTATCCCTCCAATCTGTTGGGTCCGGTTTTGGAACATACTCTACATGCAACCGATTTGGAGTTGAATAGCACCGAGAAAGGTCGAGATCAAAACATTGAAAAGCGGCCGTCTGGAAAAGTGCTAATTGCTTATATCCAAGTTGACGCATCACACGCGTAGGATTAGCCATAACGTATCCTTTTGGGTGGAACAACGGCCCATGGTAAAATGCAACATTACCAAACCTCAAAACCTGGCGGTTTCCTCTAGCCTCCTTGTAAGGGTCGAAAACAACATCTTTGGTACTCATTGTGTCCAAAGCCAATCTCATATCGATCAGTCGACCTATGTTACCGGGCTTTGGAGTATTGTTGAACTCGTATCTCTTAGCTAGAGGTGTATCGGGTTCTGGAAGGTCTATGATCTTCAAGGAGGGGTAGGCCTTGAACAAGGTTGGGAAGTGTTCATAAGCCCACACCTATTCCAGTATGAAGCAATAAGTTTTGTTTCTAAGTTCACGATAAGAGTACATATGAACAATATACATAATAACATAAGTTTAAGAACAAATTTACTGCAGGTAGATTGAAATTCCCGACAAATTGGTTGGTTTTAGCCTTAGAGGCCCTTCTCATCTCCATCATCAAATGTGCCATTACCGCGGTGCCCCAAGAATATCCATAGACACCTTCCAACGTATCCAAATCTTCGAAGGTAGTTCGCACTAACCCTGTTGCCATTGGTGTCGGGGAATACCCTAGTGCCCAAGATGTATAACAAGTAGCGGCGACGAAGTATAACGAATTTGTTTAGGGTCCCATCCATCCTCCAAACTTCTTTTCTTTGTCTTTTCAAAATTCTTCTTAAACGGCGTCAACTTGATTGTCTTTGTCTTACCGGACGTGGATTCATAAAAGCTCTCCACGAGAAGTTTTGTAGTCCCAACCAAACGACTTGTTAGTCGACCAGTGCAACGTCGACCATTCTAGGTCCGAGACTCAACTCCTTACGCAATTGATTTGCCGATAACATTCAAGCCTAGAATGTTACGAGCATCTTCGGGGATGAAGGTCATCTCCCCAAAGGGAAGTGCATGGTATCGGTTTCACCATGATACCTTTCGACGAAGCAATTGACGATACTGAGAATCAGGCTTCACATAATTTTCAACCAAAGCATATAGACCAGAATCCTTTACTATTGTTTGGACCTCTTCACATTCCTCGGACAAGTCCCAACCATCCGCGGCTTGGTTTCGGCAAACACGCACAGCCTTCTTATGATCCTACAATTAGGAAATACAATACAATTAAGAGATTTTACATAAATACATAACAATACATATGTACAAGATAGAAAATGCTTACATAGGTTTGATAGATAGTACGAGCCCACGAGTGCTTGTATCCAAATAGTGTTTTTGGTTCCGGAGCTTCGCCCCAAATTCTACCACGTTCAAGATCAGGTATCATGTCATCAATGTGAGGAAGGTGGGAACCTTTAACTTTCACTTTGACGTTGCCCTTCTTGCCATTGCCTTGTGTTGGTTGTTGACTTGGGCCACCAACTTCGCTTTGGCTTGCTAATTGACTTTCCTCTTCATCTGGTTCATCTTGATCATCGTGCTCACGGTTTGCAAGTCGACTACGGTCACTACCACTCTCCCAAATTATCCCTCTTGTACCAGCCCCCAAACGTATCTTAAGACCTTCGTCTTTCCCTCGAGGAGGCAGAGACTGAGGAGTATCAAGACCGTCCTTCCTTCTTCTCTTAGTGACAGCCATTTTTTTTTTTTCTTTTGTTGGCTTCCTTTGCTTTTGACCTATATCGTAAGCACACGGAAAGCAATGAATATAAGACGACTCACCTTCAGTTTTAGTACCGGCATTGACTACCTTAAACTAAACCACGCCGGTTTAATGTTCGGCAGTACACATTGACTATCGACAATCTTTGGTACCAAGTACCGGCATACAAATGAAACCTAAAATCTATGCTGGTATCATTGTCAGTTTTCCTGTATGTTTTAAGTCTACTACCGGCATGCTTGAATCAAAATAAATGAATGCCGGTACCGAAAACCGGCATGTAATGAAACCAAAAATCTATGCCGGTACTGGTGACAAATTCATGAACTCTCCTGTATGTTTTAAGTCCACTACCGGCATGCTCGAATTATTACCAATGAATGCCGGTACCTAAAACCGGCATGAAATTAAACCAAAAATCTATGCCGGTACTGGTGAAAAATTCATAAACTCTCCTGTATGTTTTAAGTACACTACCGGCATGCTCGAATTATTATTAAACAGTGCCGGTACTAAAAACCGGCACTGTATTCATCCTAGATTGAATGCCGGTAAACAAAATTCAGTTTATAATTAATCTGGGGTTGGAAACCGGCACTGTATTCATCCTAGATTGAATGCCGGAACACAAAACCGGCACTGTATTCATACGAATTTCAATGCCGGTACTCTCTGAAACTCAACTGTTTGAGTTAGGTTTTGCGATTCTAACCTAAACCCATTGCCATAGATCGATTTAAACACCTACAAAGTACTTTTAAATGACTTACCTTCTCACAGAAGCCATATATTTGAGTAGTTGATCGTCAGATAACGTTGCTTCTTCGTGTTCTTGCTCTTGAGCAATCTTAGCAAGTCTTTCCGCCTGTTTTTGTTGAGCAATCGATGATGTTGAGTTCGATTGGGCATTTGGTTTCTTTCGTGGAGGCATTGTTTATGATTCGGGTTGGTTAATCGACGAAGAAATTTTTGAATCGACGAAGAACGGATGAAGAACGATGAAAAAAAAAATTCAGAACCTAACCCTAACGGTCTTAACTGTTTGTGAAGAATGGGGATAAATGTTTTGGTTTTTGATTTTAATGTTTTAGTATAAAGGGTATTATAGTCTTTTCATAATGTTTTTTAATTAACCAAAGGGTATTTTAGTATTTTCATACCCAAAAATCACCCCTTAACACACACCATGGGTTGGGAGAAGTAATCAATATCCCCCAATTCCTTTTTATATCCCCCAATTGCGCGTTCTATATCTATCGAGATATATATCCTGGATAGTTTGGGGCTTATAAAAATTATTCGAGGCCTATCACTAGAAGACAAAATAAGGCATTTTGAAGTAAGATGGAAAACTTCTTAGGCCCAACTACTTTCCTTAATTGCTAATTTAATCTTAATTAATTACTATTAATTCGGTTGATTAGAAGATATTTAATCTTTTTAACCTAAAAATCAACTAATGTTAATTCATCATCAAAAAATGAAAAAAAAAATTTATTTTTCTGAAAAGATCAACTCAGAATCGGTGGATGTTCTTGCGCTCGCGCAGGCCGATTCTGGGTTGATGCTTTAATTCACGAAGAACATTCAGAATCGGTGCATATTACTTACTGCATAGCCCAATTACTATAAACTGATATTGTAAATGTACATATAAACCAATTATGGGCTTAGCAGTTAAGAAATCAAAGGCTATATAATCTGTTTATGTGAACATCGACAGATTCGGGTTAATTAAATGATCTTCAACCAGAAAACACATACAAAATAAAACGGTGGACGTGGTTATGAACATCGACCGATTATCATAGGGATCAGTCAATATGGGCATAAACTTCAACTGATTATGGTTTTACACAGAAATCCAAGATTGTTTGTAATTTTCAATTTTGAACGGATAAACGAATCACAAGTATAATTAAGAGTAATGAGTTGCAATCGATTATAGAATGATAATGAGATTTTCCTTAAATCGACCGATGTTGTTAGAATCGATTGATGTAGTTAGGTTTTAATTTTAGTTTGCGAGGGAAATGATTTGAAAATGTTTAAATTATTAAAGGATTTGAATAGGTTTCAAATTCCTAAGGATAAAGCTTAGGATTATATTTTAATAATGACGGTAGTACTTTTACCTAGTTTAGACACCCCTTATCCCCATACTCTAGAAGGGTGAAGTAAATGGTAGGCCTCATATAATTTTTATTAGCCCCGAACTAGCTAGGATACATATACATCAATATTATCAACATATACATGTTTCTATGTTGTTGTTTTTTTAGTTTATAAGGTAATATAAAAATGTGGTTTGATTCTTAAAAAAATAAAAACGAATCATATTGTGATTCATGATTTCATTTAAAAATAAAAATGAACCATTTTACAGGAGGCAGAGAATGTGAAGAATAAAAAGACTAAAATCAATTAAAAAAGTGTCATGTACCCATGACTTCTCTCATTCCTGAGTCTGGTCCATTGGTGTTAGGGTCGTTTGGCAAGGGTAAACTAAGAACTTCTATGAGTAAATCATTATTAGGTTTTATTTCCTCGAGTTCAGTATTTAATATCTGATGTAATAAGGGCGGTTGATAACTGCTTAACCTATTGGGTATTAAAGACCAATCATTGTAGACCCCAATTTTTCCATGAATGAAAAAATGACTTACTTTCAATTTGAAAGTTAGGCTCTGATCTTCATAAAGAAAGAAGTTTGTTGCTATTTATCTTCTTCTTCCTCTTGTAGTTTACTCAGTACACTATAATTGGTATCGGATTCATTTCCTGGAACCTGTTATCATGGATGAGAAACTTATAGTTACTGGGGTCAACAACAATCTTAATTAGATAGACGACACAGTTAATCAACTTGCTATCTCAGTGAGTCAACAACCCGAATCGGTTGGTAATATAACAAAATATGTTACGCAATTGGATTCTGATTTCTCTGCGATGAAAACTAACCTCAGTGATATTATAAAATTCCAATTGGCATCAAATCGACATCCAGATCAAGGGTCAACTGCTGAATCTCAACCAAACCCATAAAAATTATCCCAATGAATTTCGTACAATAGTCAATCGGATGTCTCGCAGAGAACATGTTAAGTTTACTTGCACTCCTAAGGTTGATTTCCTGCGATTTAATGGCACTAACCCTCATGGGTGGGTTGTTAAATGTGAAAGATATTTTCACCTTCATAAATTTCCTGACGACGAACGTGTGGGTATGGCTGTGATTCACTTCACTTCTCAAGTGGATCCATGGTTTTTGAACTATCAGCAAGGTAAAGGATTCATTACTTGGGATAAAATTGTTCAGGACTTATGTACTAGGTTTGAAAATGTAGCTCAGGATAATTATGTAGGTAGTTTCAATAAACTTTCTCAAACTACTACTATTGAAGATTATTATGATCAGTGGAAACATTATAAGAATTATATGGTTGCTAATAATCCTTCTTTGCTAAAGAGTTTTTATCCCTTGAGCTTTATAAGTGGGCTAAAGGAGGATATATGCACTGTTGTCTAAAATTTTAAACCTGAGACTAATTCAAAAGCTTTTTTCGTGGCCATAATGCAACAAGCATCTCTGCATCACCAACCTAGACCACTCAAATAATTTTCTAAACCATTTGCACCTACTCCTTTATCTGTCTCCCACCCACCTTCTACCATCAAACCCCTTTTCTCTCCATCTAACTCTTCTAGCAAAACTAATGTTTCATCATCACATCCTATTGTAACACATCCCACTACTCCTACTAAAACTTCACCTGATAAATCATTACCACCTATAAAACGACTTACTCATGCACAAATGCAGGTGCAGAAGGACAAGGGGCTCTATTATAATTGCGATGAATTTTATAGGCAAGGTCACATATGTAAGTCCCAACAATTATTCATGTTAATTACTGATGATTAATTAGATGAGCAAGGATAGTTATCCACTAAAGAAGTCCAAGTTACTTCCCCTTCTGCTAGTGACTCTACTATCGAAATTTCATTACATGCCTTGATAGGGCATGTTGTACATAATACAATTAGTATATATGGTCACCTACATAAGCAACCTATCATGATCTTAATTGACACAGATAATACACATAGTTTCATAGACTCAAACCTTACTGATAAATTAGGCATTCATGCCTCTCCTACGGGTCAAATGGTGTTACAGTGGCAAATGGGGAGAACACTGTCAGTAAAGGCATGTGCCATAATATTCACCAGGATATGCAAGGCTACCAGTTTTCATTTGACTTGAGGGTTCTTCCCTTAGGTGGATATGACATGGTCTTGGGGGCTGATTGGCTACATCAGTTGGGAGATATCACCTTCAACTTCACTCAACTCAAGATCTCATTCATGCATCCAGGCAACTGCATTAAGAATGATATCCTCCATTTTGTTGCTACTTGTGAGATATGTCAGTGCAACAAAGGAAGTTCTTCTTTTCCTAGTTGTCTTCTTCAACCTTTACCAATACCTGAGACAACATGGACAAATATCTCCATGGAATTTATTGAAGGACTACGAATTTCTAACAAGAAAAATGTCCTTTTAGTGGTTGTGGATAGGCTTACTAAATACATCCATTTTGTACCCTTGAGCCACCCTTTCACAGCTATGACAGTAGCCAAAGAATTTCTCACTCACATTTACAAACTATTATGGCCTTCCCAGCTCCATTGTCAGTGGCAGAGACAAAATCTTTATGAGTCAGTTTTGACAAGCTCTATTAAAGTCTTTTAGGTACTACTCTCAAGCTCAATACTGCAGACCATCCACAGACTGATGGTCAAACTGAGAGGACCAATGCTTGTGTTGAACAATACCTCAGATACATGACAAGCTCTAACCCAAAGCAGTGGACTCAATGGTTGGCTCTAGCAGAATGGTGGTTCAACACCAACTACCACACAAGGTCTCCTTTCCAAGCCTTGTATGGGTACCAACACCTCATCTAATTTTTCATGTTGCTTTCACAACTTCAGTTGCTTCAGTTGAAACTTACTTGAAGGAAAGGAATGTTATGTTACAGCTTTTAAAAGAGGACTTAGCTAAGGCTCAAGCTAGAATGAAGTTTTTTGCAGATAAAAAATGCCTTGACAGAGAATTCACAGCGAGAGATATGGTTTTTCTTAAATTGCAGCCTTACAGGCAATCCTCAGTGGCTCTGTGAAAGAATTTCAAGCTCTCAAAGTATTTTCACCCATTTGAAGTGCTGCAAAGAATAAGCACTTGTTGCTTACAAGTTGAAATTACCCTGTTGGGTCCAGAATCCATCACACCTTCCATGTGTCTCAGCTGAAGAAATATATTGGACTCAAGGCCTCTACTATGTCACAACTGGCGGTGGTGCATGATAGTGGACACTATGAGGTGGAACCTGTTGTAGTGCTCAACACTCGCACTACTCTCAGAGGTGACCAACCTGTTTCACAAATCTTGGTTCAGTGGTCCAATCGGCTCCAGATGATGCAACTTGGGAGAACACCTTTCACATTCAAGCTCATTTCCCTGATTTCATCCTTGAGGACAATGATCTTTAAAAGTAGGGCCAATGTCATGTGTTAGAGCACTACTCGGTCGAACTCGCATGCGTTGCTATATCAAGCATGTTTGTCAATGTTAGTGATCAAAACTATAAGTCTTGATTTCTAGCCTATTTATAGATGTCTCGGACTAGGACATAGATTATGTAGTTGAGCTTAGTTTTCACGGAGTTCTTCATTTGAAGACGAAGAACTACTAAGGAGAGCTTGTGTAACTTCTTCGACAAAAGGTATGTGGAGACTTGAACTCATCTATCACTTGGAAAGTCTATTTCTACTATCTCCTATATTGAGACATACGTCGTGTTACGATATAGTTTTCTCTATACACATTTGAGATTTTGAGTTGAGTATATCTCCCTTACATATTTCTCTAAATATGTGTTGGTAAGTTTTCGATTCGACCAAGTTCATCTTATATCATGAGAAAATTGCCGAGTAACATCTTACATGGGTTGTGTGATACAATCATTTGATGTACGCTTGGAATGTTTCGATAATGATTATTTCAATATCTTAAAAATTGCTTTGATGCTAATAGTGTGTGAAAACGGCTATTATCATTATAGAAGAATGTTTCAATGATTGAAATAAAGAGTTTAGAATCTTGTAACCATCATTGGATATAAGCATACTGTGTTCGCACATTAGTATATAAGTCCAAAACCGGGAACCTAAAGTATGCATACTTGTGTGTATACAAAAGGTTGTAGGAGACTGGGTAAGTATGCTAACCCATACGCATACTGGCGGAAGTTCACGTCCGTGAATTTCTGCTGAGTTTGAAAACCAAAACCAAACTCATCCGGTTACCTAAAGTACGCGTACTAGCGGAAAGTTCACGTCCGTGAATTTCTGCTGAGTTTGAAAACTAAAACAAACTCAAACCCGGTTACTTAAGTACGCATACCCGTACGCATACTTAAGTGTGTTACTTTTCTAAAATCGGTTATACGTGAACCTAAACATTTATCAATAAGGAATGCAATCTTTGCAAACCGTGGCTATAATGTTCATGTATTGATTCGAGTGAATCAAACCTATTTTGCTTCAATTGTGTTCTTGTATAATTCATGAGAATATAGCAATTGAACAACTCGTTAACTAGTTTCATTTGAGTCATTTGAACTAGTTATGGTTAAGATGAATAGGTATATATGAGAGTAATCATATGGCTAACCTCGGTTAACTACTTGTGAACCAACATGGTGTACACGTTTAGGTACGGTTACATAAACCTAAATGAGGGTACATTTCATTTGTGTGTAACAAGCTAAGTTCGATCTAAACGGTTGAAAGATATTAGCTTGGTTGAATCAGGTTTTTCATCTAACGGTGAACATTGAATGCTTTGTTACCAAGGTAACTTAGATTGCAAACCCTGATTTGAAAACTATATAAAGGAGAACTCTAGCAACTGGGAAACCTAATCCCCACACCTCATGTGTGTTACTAGTTGCATAACTAGAGTCGATTCTCCTTTAACCTTAGGTTTTTTCTCGAGACCCTATAGGTTAACGACTTGAAGACTTCATTGGGATTGTGAAGCCATACCAAACTATTATCTTGTAGTTGCGTGATCTGATCTTGTTGTTTTTATCGTGTTGAGTACAATTGGAATAATTAACTCGAGATTTTATATCTCCGATAGGCTAGATAGAAAAGTAATCACAAACAACTTTGTCTCATCGTTTGTGATTCCACAATATCTTCTTTCGCTAGTCGATTAAGATTATTGTGAGGTGATTGATAATTCTAGGTTGTTCTTAGGGAATATAAGTCAGGGTTATCGATTGGTTCCTATTCACCTTGATTTATCAAAAGACAAAACAAAAACTCTTGGGTATTTCTGTGGGAGACATATTTATTCAATCCTATAGACTTTTCTGTGTGAGACAGATTTGTCTATCAAGTCTTCGACTTTGGGTCGTAGTAACTCTTGGTTGTGGGTGAGATCAACTAAGGGACTCAAGTGCGTAGTATCCTACTGGGATCAGAGATGTAAGGAGTGCAACTGTACCTTGAATCAGTGTGAGATTGATTAGGGTTCAACTACAGTCCAGTCCGAAGTTAATTGGTAGTAGGCTAGAATCTGTAGCGGCTTAATACAGTGGGGTGTTCAATCTGGACTAGGTCCCGTGGTTTTTCTGCATTTGCGGTTTCCTCGTTAACAAAATTCTGGTGTCTGTGTTATTTCTTTTCCGCATTATATTTTGATATATAATTGAAATATCACAGGTTGTGCGTTAAGATCAATCAATTAGAATATCCAACCTTTGGTTGTTAATTTACATTGATTGACACTTGAACATTGGTCTTTGGTACCGTTCAAGTTACTCATCTTATATTCAACCAGGCTCGCAGATTTCTATTTGTTGATTGCAGATTGAATTAAGAGTTAGAGATATTAAAATCTTTGATACACTTTATTCTAGATTGAGTCTGACTATCTAGTTGATTCTCTATAAAGTGTATTGGAGTAAGTCCTCTCAGATTGCCAAACGAATTGTTGGGTGTGGTTGTTAGACCCCCGCATTTTCAATTGGTATCAGAGCAGGTAAACACGTTTAAGACCTTACAAGTTTGTGTTTGTAGCGATCTGAGGATGGACGAAGTTGTCTCTGATAAACGCATTGCCAGAAATAAAAGTTAAGTTTCTATAAAATCTATTGAAGAGAAAGATTTGTCAATCTCGAATATAGATGAACCCAGTGTTCCAATGAAACAAACTTGCATTGACAAGTGTTTCCCTGACCACCTTACTGACGAGTCTGACTCGAAAGTTGAAAGGAATGCAGCCAAAGAGAGTTCAACGATTATAAAATTCTTTAGAATCCAGGCTGATGATGTCTATCGGTTGAAATACAAAGTCAAGGCTCTTGTTGGTATTGCTAATAAGCATGACTTCTTATAAAGGTCCTTCGAGAGGAAAACACTTCAAATCTTGAAGAAAACCTCAAAAAGGATGCTTTGGAAATAGAACATCTTTTGAGTAAACTCTCTGTTCAAGATTGTTCCAAAGAGTCCACAATACCAAGCGCTTATGAGTTAAGCGTAAAATAATCAGTTCCAGAAGTAAAACCAAAATCCCTTCCCGTTAAAAAGGATGTGCCTGGGTCTTCCTATAATCAAGGAATATCCACATCACATGGAAGGAAGAAGTCTCCCAACAATGACGTTGAGTCTGTTTCCTCTAATCACTCAGGTGATCAGAAAGTATGTCTCTTTTGTGATTCAAAAGGTCATGTTGAACAAAAGAAGAAATCTAGGTTGAATGAAAATTCTATCATTCGTCTTCAACACACCTTAGATTTAATTCTCAAAGGTGTAACTGACATTCGTATGTCTAAACCAATTGGGTTTAGTACTTACCCTGTTTATTATACCAGGAAAGTCAGTTCGAGGTGTTCTTCAAATGTTCAAGAATTTAACAGACTTCCCAATGTTGTTCTATCAAGAAGAACTCATGGTTTTTCTTCCTTAAAAAGGGGAGATAATATTGTACATGATGTGAAAAAAGTACCAGAAGAAGGAAGCAAAAATGGAGGCATGGAAGACAACTTAAAAGGGATAATTGAAGGACGTAAAGAAATTATCAACAGGCTGTCTATTCCCTCTGGGCAAAATTCTTCAGGTAAGAATCAACACTATGCGTCATATTTTGATGATAGCAAAGTTTATGATAACTTTTCACATCATAATGGTTTCCCTCAAAAGATCAGAAAGAAGAGGTTTAACCGAAAACGACGTTCATTTAATGAGCTCAAGGCTCATACTTGTGCTAATTAATCACAAAGTTGAAACCTCACTCTCAAGAAAAATCCTGGTAGAGTGAGATGTACTCAGGTATACATGATGACAGATGTTGCAAATTATCTATGCTATTTTCTTATCGTTCTTAGCTGGATAATCACAAAACATCTGTCTATTGGTATTTGTGTTCTCTTTGATCTTTTTTTTTTCTTCGCTCTTTCTTTTTGTTGTGTCAAAGTGGCTACTCTTATGCTCTAAATGGCGATTCAAAAGATTTTTTTTGAGCTAAGACTTGTGAATCTTTTTACATAGCCAAACGCCCTCCTTAATCTGTCTTCTTAATTGAGTACTTCTCGTTTTGAGTTGTTTATGAACAATGGGCTAAGCTCGTGTTCGTACGGGTATCCTACATGTCACGAACCGACTTTGGAA
This sequence comes from Papaver armeniacum, assembly GCA_023531295.1. Classification (NCBI taxonomy): domain Eukaryota; kingdom Viridiplantae; phylum Streptophyta; class Magnoliopsida; order Ranunculales; family Papaveraceae; genus Papaver; species Papaver armeniacum. The sequence continues at coordinate 1,462 of JAJJWW010010517.1, read as the reverse complement.
ACCCTAATCTGGGGGTTCTGTGAAACCATTTAAATACCAAACCCAACGGTCGAAAAGTACGCATACTCCAGGCTACTTATTGTCAAGAATGGGATCACCTTCAGGAACTAGTTATTTTCCAAGAGGTTTTCTTGATAAGGGTTTTGGTCTCACACTCGAAGAGAAGGAAAAATGGACTCTCGTGGAAGTTGATGACACATCTTCTCAATCTTCTAATAGCTTGTCTGATATTGAGGATGATGAAGAGATTTCTAATGAAGTTGTTCAAAACTTTATCGAAAAGTTTAACAATGCAAAATTGTTGCTTGTTAACACTCTAAAAGAGCTAGATAGGTTAAGAACCGAATTAATAAAGGTCAATACCGAACTGGCTCTAATGAAGACACGTCTTAAGGATCGTCTCAATGTCATGTCTAAAGACGCTGTCAATTCTGTCTGTCACAAGCTTGAAGGTCTTGGAACCAGTGAAGCTTCCGTACCGGAACTCTGATTATCGCTTGTGATTGCTTGTTGGTTTTAGAGTTGTTTTTTATTTTGTCTAGTAAATCTTCTTAAAGAGAATTTATTACTTGTGTTTTTAGAAGAATAACTAGGGTTTAAAATAGCCATTATTGTGAGTACACATAGCTATGTCCAACGATTTTCATCTTCAATGTTTTTAGATTTATTTATTTAAATTCTAAGTTATTTGGAAGATGATTTTTGCAATTTTAATCTTTATGATTTTATATATTGCAAATTGTTATGGGATATGTTGTTTACGTCCGTGAACATGTGACTATCACATACGTGTTCAAAAGTTATCTCTATTATGTCGGTATGAAAGTATTGATAGAAGATAGAATGAACTTTTGACATTACAAAAGTTAAAGCCTTTTATGTCATTGTTTTGATGGAAGAAAGGATAAAGCTTTTGTTTACAGGGATTAAGTCTCTTATATGTCATTGTGCAAATAGTGATGGAAAATAGAATGAATCCTTGTTTATTCCGCAGTATTGGTCGATCTCTGATCCGCATTTTGTGCACATACTGTGTTGCTCCGTAAGGTTCCTTATGTTTGAGCATGACCAACTGAATTGATCATTCTCTTATGGTTAATTTAGTTGTTGCTCCGTAAGTTCTCTTATGTTGAGCATGACCAATTGAATTGATCACGTTGTTGTGGTTAATTTGGTTGTGTATTCCAATTAAATTAATCATGGGTTTTCTTGTGGTTAATTTAGTTGTTATTTTTCGATTGTATTAAACATGGGTTCTCTTGTGGTTAATTCAATTGAATATGTTGGATACAAATTCATGTTTTCATGTGATTTGGTTTTATCCAAAAGAAATCCTTCTTTTCTTGTTAAAAGCAAGGTCGCCTTTGTTGTTCTTTCGGGAATGACATTTTATGGGGGAGAGTTCTTTTTGAACTTGTGCTTAATTGCCAAATCTTTGTGGGGAGTGCGGCTGTGGAATATT
>JAJJWW010010516.1:0-22794 GCA_023531295.1 Papaver armeniacum | reverse complement strand
AGATGGTGCATACCCAGCCATGATGGCCTTTACCGCAAATGTTTCTTTAGTAACACCTTATTTTTCTCAGCTTTCTTCTTCCCGCCTTCATTAGCACACCTTCTAATACTCGTGCCATACTTCAATATCACAATTCCTATTTTCTCGCGAGTGCTCACATCATTGCCATGTCTTGACCGAAGCTCGCACAGAAATTGCTCAATCCCAACACCCGCAATAGCTCTAGCACCGACTTTCGACACTTCAAACTTTCGCCAAAACCCCCAACCGCAACACCGCTGGTTCCATCTATCCCGCCCGTAACCTTCAAAAATTTCGCTGTTTCACCTGGCATACCACTAGGCGCATCGAGCCGAGCCACCGCCACCGCCACTAACTTCATTGCACATCACCTTTACTAAACTTTATCAACAAATTTCGGCCTCCAACTCCACACCCAAACATTGCCTCATTGCACTAAAATCCCCGTCTGTGCAAACACAATACCACCACCAACACAATAATCAAATGAAGCTTGACCTTAAGCCTTCACAAAGAAACCAAATACCACTATACACTGGCTGAAAAGACAATATATCAACTCCTTCTTCACTTCCATGACCACTTCACTCCCAAAGAATCAACCACGCAACAATGCCAGTAGTCACAGCTTCACCTACCAACTTGTACTCAACTAACAGCTCCACCTGCAAATCATCTACACACAGCCTAGATATTCATCCAACCAACTTCACCACCACAAACTTCAATCCTTCCGACTTGTAGCCGAGAACAACGCCTCTCCCCGAGTTCCTCAACACCCGCAGCTCCCCCATCTAGGCCTTTAGTCCATTACATGGCTTCATTTCAATCACCACCCACAATGTAACCCGCCCGTATTGCAAGTCACCACCGCATCCGTAGCTCGATAAACTAGCCATCCTCAACCTTCGCAAACCAAACAACATTTGTAGCTCCACCGACCCCGCAACTCAAGAGCCACTAGCTCAAAGCTGGAACTCCGCAATCCGCCCGTACATTTCCATGTCATAAACAAATCACCACCATCTTAGCAGACTGGGCTCCACTCAAGAGTCACCAACTCCACCTTCGCAATTCACAAACCATCACAATCACCACCAAGGCTTCAGCTGAGCCATCTCTATAACTGCCGCCATATACAACTCCACCATTCCTAGATACATCTAAGGCAACAGATTCATCTCATCACAAAATGGCTCGCACAGATTGCCACCAATGCCACTGCACTTATTCCACCTCGCAATCTACCACAATTCCATCCAAACTCGTAATCTCTCGCAATTCCAACTCCATTTGAGTCTTCAAACCCCTTCAACAAATCACCATCAACCTTTTCCAGGCCATCCATTCCACCATCTCCTTTCCTTTGCCGCACCGTATCCAAGCCCATTTTCCCGAGCTTCACCATTATTGCAAATCACTACTCCAATCCTGCTTCAAATTGCCGCTTCTCGATTGCAACCACCAGCAGAAACACATCCAACACCAAAGATCAACCAACACATTACCACTCGAGTTCAACTTCAATCTCTCCACCCATCTCTCGATCCGTAAGAACCATGAAGATCAAATCAAACCCTAGTTTCCATATCCGTGAGTCAATTCCGTCTTCTTTTCATCTTCAATTAACAATACCTGGGCATTTTTCAATTCTTCTTGATTCTCAAGAACAACCACGAACCCATATAAACCAATTGCTCACATCTCACGGATTCATCGATAACCCGACGAACCCATCTTCACTTTGCTTCTCAAATTCAAAATCTCAACTCGTAATGGGGTCAGTTTCTTTCTCTTCTCAATCTCTCCCCGAAGTTCTTTCTCTCGATCCGGCCGTCTTCATTAAACCCTCTTCTCTCTCGATCTTCAAAGTTGAAAAATGATTGAAAAGAAACATCTCTCACTTCTATCTTTCACAAAACAACGACAAATTAAATTCCGAGGCCGAGAACAATTCACCAAATGATAAGGTTGCTCGTACGATTATTAAGGCACCCCTGATAGTGGATATGGGCCACCAATAACTCCTTTGTATTGTCAAAATTCCCGGAACCGACAAGTTTAATTGTTGACTTTGCTTTCAACCTTCTCATACTAACCTGCAACGGCCTGCTTCTTTCGCCGACGGCTTCGCCTTTTTGCTCCAATTGGGATGATTTCCGCTTCTTTACCTCCGTGCGACTCCAAAGTACCTAATAACTCAAAAAACACGCGTAAAGTACATAATTCACACGAAAAATAGCAAAGAAAGCATAAACTCTATATAGTAAATACGGTGCATTCTACACCTATCAGGGACCATATGTGAGTGAGTCATGTAATACTCAATACATCTCAACTCAACCCAATGCAATGTTTTAAACTAAAAATCACCTTTGTTGGCCTAATTATAGATGTAAGCATATAGCTTCATCAACGTTTATATTGATAAGTTTTTACTATCCTTCATTTTCAGATAGTCCAACTTGATTTATATTTATATTTCCCTTCTTCTCCAATATGCCAATTATTAGATTTCCATGTTTTGCATCATGTTAACCGCCCTAAAGTTAGTCTTATTACGTAGTTGCCAAAGAAGAATGCTTTATCGTGCTACAAAAAGATTTAACATACTATGCCGTTTGTCATCAATGTTAGCGTCGTATTTTCCCTCTAGACTCAACAAGAAGAGAGCGCATTTTTTCAAATGCAAAATGCATTTTTATGAAAGTAGTTGAAATTTTTCAAGAAAATCTTATCATTTTTAAGAATCCTTACCAAATTTGGTAAATAAGGAAGATGAATTGCAACTGATGCATTGCCACCATTCATTCATTCCGACAGATTCCCGGTTAGGTCGTTTCGAACGATAAAATTGCAAACCAATTTTTTTTTTTGCAACGAAAAATAGTCAAACTAAATTCAGGAGTTCGACTTCGTAGATCATTGATTGGATTATAGAAACATATCACAAATAAAACCTTATGTGTTTGCTTATTATTTTTGAGTTGATCAAAGCCTTATTATTTGCTTATTAAACATCTAATTCTTTTAAAAACCTAAGTCATATGAGGCCCCACGTCGCGTGGTGGGAATACCTCCTCCTCCTTCAATGGTGACCCTCACCCACTCATAGAATTGCTCCGCTTCACTTTTTTCTCGAAGGAGAGAAAAACGATTTTTCGCAAAATATTCTCATCTTTATTCACGAAAAATTAAGGAAAAAGAAAAGAATAAAACCCTAAAAATATTCTTTCTCCATTTTCCCCTCTCTTCATCCGTGTTGTAGAGATGCGTAGAAAGGTTTTCATCTTCCACATATTCAATTCAAATTTTCTAATATTGTTGATGGGTGAAAATTACTCCTGCATTTGGTAATTTGGGGTGTGGATGAGGAATGAATCTAAACCTTCAACAAATGCACCACATGGTGAGTGCTTGTAGATTCGAGATCAATCTGCAAATCCCACCTAAACCAAGAAATGGCTGCTCAGGACTTGTTTCGGTCACAAAGTGAAGGAGATGGGGTTGATCTTAGGGGAGGGAAGCGAAGAAAGTGTTGAGATTGTGAAGGTGTTGGCTTGCTTATGACTTGTAACAGAAAGATGAGCAAGCTTACTTGATGCAAGGTGCTCGAGTGTTTGAATACGGTTCTTTTGTATTAACACTTGGTTTCTGTCGACTGAACTTGTGTTGTTCTGTCGTCTGTTGTTGTCGTTTGAAATAGGGCGGAGAACCTATTTATACAAGTCATTGAGCCTCATTCACGTTTCTCGTGGGAAGTGGAGGTAATGGAATGATGGAGTGGTGGAGTTGTGTGCCTCGGTGAGCATAGACCGGTCTTGCCCACTTCTCCAGTTCATCTCTAACCGTCCATGACTTCCTAACACGTTCTTGTAATGGCGTGTTGCACGCCGCACGCCTGTAAACCGCCGACCAATACCCCGCATGTATCCCCATTTGTGACATGATTGATGTCCGAATGTGGATCGTGGATCCACTAAGATAGCATGTAATGCTGAATTGAATAATCACAAGATTCAGAAAGTCGATACTTGTGAAGTATCGTGTGTATTTTATGCATGTGTATCGCATTGTGGTGTGGTAAAGTGATGGGTAATGAATCCACACTAACCAAATAACTCCTGACAAGGGTTGTATAACCAAGGCGGTGAAGCTCTGACGGATGAGATGATGTTTGAGACACTCATCTGCGACCGTTGATGAAATCGTGGTTTTTAAAGAGGTGCGCAAGCATCACTCTTCAGCTTGGTCGAAACCAAGCATGGGAAGGATTTTGTGGAGGACCGACCATACATGCGTGTTGACCATGATGGTGTACACGTCCATGTCTCACCGTCTCATGGAGATGCAATCTAGGCCACTCAATTTGACCAAAGAGGAGCGGTTGAGATCGGTTTGCGTAAATCCCTTGCCGCAAAGGAATTGGTAACCGCGTGTCATCCCAAGTTTGGGCGCGCCCCCAAGACGACCCATCTTGGTCGGTCTTGGTCGATCATACCACCGTGTAGGTGGTAGGTTGGTGTTCACACCTATACCGACGATTATCCCATGAAAACGTGATCTAAGCCATTCAAATCATCCGGTGAAGTTGAGCGGTTGAGATCAGTTTAGGATTTGGGAGTGTAACCGCACGAGTTTGGGCGTGCGTTTTGGGTTGGCCCAGAATGGTATGCCTTGGCCGACCGCAAAGAGGAGGTAGATGGGCCCACTTGGTCATGCTGGTATGACCGGCCTTGGTTAATCCAATCTGTGACCCTCCATTCGTACGAGAAGATGGACGCGCGTGATGACTTGAAACCCTAATTTTGGCTTTCAAAGCCGCGACCATGCTCTTTTGGGCGGATTTAATTTGTTGTAACCAACCATGGTTGGCTTTGACCGATTGGTCAAGTGTGTGGCGGTCACACGGTGATCGTGTCGACATGCTCCGGGCCCTTCGAGTCTACATCTACACCCTTCGTCCGTACCTGCGAAGATGGATGGATGAGACTGCGTTTGCGACACATGTAATATGCCGCAAACCCTAATTTAGGGTTTTCCGTCCATAATGCTTGGTATGGACGGTTTCTTGGCAAGCAAAGCCAATGGTCGACCATGCGGGGTCGGCTGTGTGTATTCCATACCTGCTTGAGGGTGATGGAATTGATCCGTGGTCATCCAATCATGCTTGTGGAGTTGGATGACCGCGATCGAATCATATCTCGCAAGCTAAGGCCGGGGTATTCCATACCATGCTTGGGGTGACGGAATTGATCTGTGGTCATCCAATCATGCTTGTGGAGTTGATGATCGCGATCGCATCATATCCGGAGACCGATACGCCAAGTCCGGATGCTCAATCGGGCAATATAACACACCGAGAGGGGCTCAATCGGGCTAATATAACACACCGAGAGGGGCTCGGGCTAATATAACACACCGAGCATCACTCAGATGTGCGGTATTTCGTACATGGTTTCATTATAGTGCTTGGAGGTTCGTGTTACTCTATATATGAGTAACACTCGCCTCATGCCACACCGATAATGATTCATTATAGTGCTTGAGGTTCATGTTACTCTATAAGAGTAACACTGTTCGTCATGCCACACCGATAATGAGTACAGAAATACAAGGTCGATGTAAATTCACAAGAAGGGATTGTTGCTACATGATCCATTCTTGGTGAATTAAGTGAGGGAATATCCAACACTTATAAATGGCTTTATCTTTTACAAGATGTCGCCGCATGATTTTTCAAAAGTTTTTTTTTACAATTTTAACCTTTAAAACGAAAATCCACCATCAACATTAAGTCCCCCGCCTAAGCACATAATGGTTACATTATTGTGTGGTAGGCATGAGATGGTGACATGCATACATGAGAAAGACAAGGTAAAAGGAGTTTACCCTAAGAGTGTCGGCCGACCGCTAGTTTTCCACGCCGTCACGCTTTGTATGGAATCCTTTGGTGGGGCCGGTTTCTTTTCTTTGGGTATTTGAATCAAGAGGAAACCAAACAAAAGAGGAATCCTTGTTCTATTGGGATTCTTCTAATTTTTGTCTATAAAAGAAGCCAAACCCCTTTTCTTTTCTCACGAATTTTCTTTCTTCTTTTGTTCTCGCCCTCAACCTTGTTTGCTCGCCGATCATCGGGCGCCTGTTGCCGCTAGGAATTGTTGCCGAAACCGCCGCCGTCCCGTTGCCCGGAGTTGCTCCCGTCCGCCGCTCAAGGTAGGTTTCGCTCCTTTTTTTTTTTTTTTTTTTTTTTTAACGGTCAAACCCTAGTTTTGTTAGGTAAATACCTTTTGTAAGACATATGCATGCTTAGCTTTCCCCACCATTTGACTTGAATCCGTAGACACGATTCCCATGAATAAAGAAAATCGTGTTGTGATGTATGCGATGAATGCGGGCCCGCCATATATGCCGGAACGTGGGTCTTATTCACATATGCTTGACTGAAATTTGAAACTTATACCGACTTGAAAGTTATACCGGAGAACTTGAAGTCAATACTGCATCAAAACTTGTACCGACTAAAATTCGACCAGACTCAAATCGACTCAATTTTGTGCCGGATTCGAATGGTATTTGGACCGGCCATTGCATGCTCCGCTTCGTGAGTTGTGTCTTGCCGTGTGTGACTACACTTCTCATGTGCTTTCATACAAGTTCTAACTCCTGTCTTTTATCTCATTGCGGTAAAAAAGAGGACTCCTATCAATATGTCTCCCGAAGATAATGCTGGTGCCAAGTCGTGAAGTGTTGACAGCTTCAAGGATATGTCGAACATCAATGATGAGTTGTTCACCTCGCCTTTTCCAAATATTAGGAAGCATCCTTCTCATAAGATAGTCTTGCTTTCCGATTCATAAAATATGGATGCTGACCCATTTTCTTCTTCCGCACTTGTGATGAGATTTTGTCTCCAAAGGAACGAATATCCGCCTTCTCCTATTGACTTCAAGATTTGCCATGCTCCACTGGGTTCTTATGAGGGATGGATGAGACGCATGTTGAGTAACAAGGGCATTAAGGACAATTTCACCAAAGCACAAATCCTCGATGCGGTCATGGCATCTCGCTACCCTCGAAATTAGGAAAGACACCGCGGCTTGATCACCTTCATTTCTCGGCGCGTATTTCCACTCACACAGCCATATCTAGATGGGGAGAGATGACTATTACTTTGGAGAGTGTAGCTGCATTAATGAACCCGCCTTGTTCTTTGGAAGTCTTTCTTACGAACTCTCTGATGCGGAACAAAGTAATTATGATGCTATACTTCAAAAGGCGGCGGAATTCGACAATCTGGAGAAGGAGGAGAAAAAAGACACGAAATGCTTCTACACCTGGTGGGTTTCGGAGTGGTCTTCTGCAGAGTTGGAAAACGAGCTCAGCCTGATCGCGTTCCTGTCTTTATGGCTGTCCAGAGATATATTTGATGACGGTTCCGGAAAGAGGACAATTAGACGTGACCTTGTCAAAATTGCTATAAGGCTGGCGCAGGGTGAAGTTCTTCCTCTAGGTGCATTGTTCCTTGGATCGCTGTATTCTCATCCGGGACGCTTTAGCAATGGATATGCATGCTTCTAACGGGTACAAGAAGGTGGAGTCGCACGTTCACTTCGCTTTTCTTCAGGCGCTCTTATGGGAACACTTGAAGTTACGCTCCTACTCCCCGCACCTTCGCTCGTTAACTTGTACGGGTGGCTCGAGAATACTCCGATGGAATAAGAAGCGTCCTAAAGCCGGTGCGAAACTTGTGGAGGTATTTGACAACGTTTCTTCCATAGATTTTCGTCCATGGGGGCCGATTCACTCTTCCATCGTTCAGCCAAAGACCTTTGCTGATGATCCTGGCGTTGTGTTGCGTACCGATGTCAATACCATGAGATCTGGGGAAATTATTTACCTGCGCAGCTGCATTCCAGGATATGTCCTGTCTCTATTCGACGGAGAATTTTCTGTGACTCCGTACAACATTGACAGGGCTGCTCGCCAAATGGGATTCGATCAGGGTGTCCCATTTATCCGTCCACTAGGGGCTCCGGAAGAATTCCTTCCACAAATTCTTAACGCCAATGTGTTCTTAGACCGGGTGAGCCTTCCCTTCTGGCCTATCGGGAGAAACCCAGTGGTGACCGACATGTATAAAGAATTTTGGGGAAACAACCGTTGATCTTCCGAAATTTTCGAAGAGTGTTGTGATGATCCCCGTAGTGAACCATCTTCTTTCGACGTCTTGACGAAGCATTTCCGGTTGAAGCCACTTCCATCCAAACTGGACAAGAGCCGAGGATTGCAGTCCCCAAGTAGGAGAGAGACCTAAGAGGCAAGCATGCGGTCCGGTAATCCTCAATTCTTCTAATATGCAGGTATTTAAATCTCCTCCCATCGGTTCTTTCATTTCTCCAGTGTAAGTTCTTCTAAAACGATCCTTGTTTTAAATCAGGGAATTTCGAAAGATAATGCCTTCACAAGGTTGGCACGCATTCAAAACGGAAGGCCTACAGGGTCTCCATGCCGAGAAGTCTCAGCGGACGACCTTCATGCTGTCGAAAGTCAAGACGGACCTTCATCTTTGAGAAGTCTAAACGACGGCGGAGCTTCATGGACCGAGAAGTCTTCAGCTTCATGCCGAGAAGTCTCCGGGTACATTTGACCTTCATGCCGAGAAGTCCGGAGAAACCGCTCCTTTTTCTCGACGGCAGAGATGATGCAAGCTCGGTTGAACAAGGCGCTTTCCTTAGTGATCTTGTCGACGGGGGTCGTGACGGAAATCAACACCCAGTGTGAAATAGATGCCGTAAGAAGTACAAGAGAGACGGTGGCCATTTGTAGTTGAGACGCTCCTCTTGACATCCATCCCGAATGTGCACCTGACCGTATGGCTATTGTGGTGACTTCTTCAAAGGCCTCCGTGAATCGACAAGACTCCCGCGGCCGAATTGTCGGTGATGCGGCCTAGGGCTTTGTTCGATCCTCCTTTTATTGTCCCTTATTCAGTCATGTGTTGGTTGGTGGATTCGGCGTGCTTGGCCCAGCTTTGAAAAGTTGTACACGGCATAACGGAAGAAACACGGCCATATTGCTACCACCCGAAGCTCAGAGTCGTCTTGCATTGGTCAACCGCGTCCAAGAAGCTTTAGTTTCCATCCGAGGATGAGCGCTGCATCGGTGGAACAGGTTTCGAAGAGGTGATTGAAGATTGGAGGTGCCATCTAGACGTGTTTGCGCGATGCCTTCAATGCTCCCCTGGTTCTTCAAAGGGTTCTCCGAGATTCGGGAGCTCCGAAACTACATGATGAAGTCCCTTCCGCGGACCGTGTTGCTCGTCGGGAAGAAGAGGTTGAGAGGTTGTCTAAAGAACTGGAGTCAAAACAGTCGTGCTCAAAGGATGAAAGCCTCTCTTGCCCGAAGGACGAGTTGCTCTTTGAAGGACTTCCCTTGAAAGATTGTAGCCACCGACTTGTTTTTCCTTTTAGATGTTTTTTTTTGAGTGATAGTGAGGATTTTCTTTAAATAATTTGACTTAGGTTTTGAATAGGTAATTGAATTGGCTTATTTTGAGATAGTTTTGTGAACAAACTTTTTGAAAGAGATTATGTTAAATGAGGTTTGCATCTTGGTCATGAATGATTGCACATATATGAAGTTGCAAATGTTATGTAAAAGGGAGGTACGAATGGAAACAAACATGGCGTTTGATCACCGAGCCTCTTTCTCCACGTGCGGGATGCTAAGTCCCCAAAAGAATTCTAAACTATCTTTCTTGTAAAGTTGTTGAGTAAAACTTACTTGCCTTTTGAAGCCTCACCATATCAGACCGAGTAGCCTCTCTAAGAAAATCCTCCGCAAGCTATCTCTCGAACCGAGCTTCTCTGAACAATGCGCTTCAAAGCGTTGCATTCACTTTGGTGGGGTGATGAAGGAACCGATGGTAATGACAAGACTCGGATCCATTACTTGTTGATCGCAGGCGCGCCATGCACGGGGTAGCTTCAACTCTCCATTTCGCACCCACGTCTCTAGTAGCTCAGGATCTTCTTCATTGGGAAGGGGAGATGTAAGTACCTTGAGTCTAGCTTTTCTGCGTTAGCGGGCGTTGCAATGTCTCTCCGTGGCCTTGATGTGGAATAGGAGATGAAGTTGTAAGACTTGCGGATGTCATCATATCTCAGGATCGCTTGCCTAGGCGAGTGATGTGGAAGGTGTCGTAATGTCACCGCCGAGTGATCGAATTGAACGTTCCCATCCTCTGTACTCACGCGCTTCCTTGATTGATCTCTCCTTCCTCAAGCATTTCTTCACTCGGTTGAAAGGTTGATGCGGGTCGGACAGTCTTCCGGGCTTGGCGAGGTTTTGAGATATAAATCTTCTAACACGGCTCCATAGGCTGCAGGGCTCCCTTTCTTTATCCGCACATTGTAGTGCTCCTGACAAGTCTCTTCTCCCGTGGAGTTGTCTCGATTCTCATCGTTGACCGGACTCGCCTGTTCATCTTTCCCGAGTCCCCTGCGATTACGCGCTCTTTTGTTTCTCCCGGTAAAGGTGTGATCCCTGGCTAAGGATTCACCGTTTCTTAAGCGAGTGGATGCATCCTTCTTGTAATTGTGCCGCTATGTCATTCAAAAGGCGAAATGTCTCGCTCTGCCTTTCCTGGTGATACCGCTTGATTCGCCAAGACATCCTCCAACGTTCCAACTATGCTTCCCATGATATCTCGAACCACCCGGACTCGGGTGAAGATACATCGTGACACGAAAACCGAAGAATTGAGAATTCAATTTTTGTAACCGATAGATCAATCTCCCACCGTGGTCGCCAATTGTTGATGGGTGAAAATTACTCCTGCAGAATTTGGTAATTTGGGGTGTGGATGAGGAATGAATCTAAACCTTCAACAAATGCACTTTGCGCGGTGAGTGCTTGTAGATTCGAGAGATCAATCAGTGCAAATCCGGCCTAAACCAAGAAATGGCCGTTCCCGGACTTGTTTCGGTCACAAAGTGAAGGAGATGGGGTTGATCTTAGGGAGGGAAGCGAAGAAGGTGTTGAGATTGTGAAGGTGTTGGCTTGCTTATGACTTGTAACAAAAGATGAGCAAGCTTACGGTTGATGCAAGCAAGCTCGAGTGTTTGAATACGGTTTGTATTAACACTTGGTTTCGTCGATCGAACTTGTGTTGTTCTCGTCTTTCTTGTTGTCGCTTGAAATAGGGCGGAGAACCTATTTATACAAGTCATTGAGCCTCATTCACGTTTCTCGTGGGAAGTGGAGGTAATGGGATGATGGAGTGGTGGAGTTGTGTGTCGGTAGCATAGACCGGTCTTGCCCACTTCTCCGCTTCATCTCTAACCGTCCATGACTTCCTAACACGTTCTTGTAATGGCGCGTTGCACGCCGCACGCCGTAAACCGCCAGACCAATACCCCATATGTATCCCCGCTTTGTGACATGATTGATGTCGGAATGTGGATCGTGGATCCACGGAAGATAGCATGTAATCTTCAATTGAATAACTGCGTTATTCGAAAGTCGATACTTGTGAAGTATCGTGTGTATTTTATGCAGTGCTTGCATTGTGGTGTGGTAAAGTGATGGGTAATGAATCCTCACTAACCAAATAACTCCCCACCGTTGTATAACCAAGTCTGGTGAAGTCGGACGGATGAGATGATGTTTGAGACACTCATCTGCGACCGTTGATGAAATCGGGGTTTTTAAAGAGGTGCGCAAGCATCACTCTTGACTTGGTCGAAACCAAGCATGGGAAGGATTTTGTGGAGGACCGACCATACATGCGTGTTGATCGGCATGATGGTGTACGTCCATGTCTCACCGTCTCATGGAGATGCAATCTAGGCCACTCAATTTGACCGTCAAAGAGGAGCGGTTGAGATCGGTTTGCGATAAATCCCTTGCCGCAAAGGAATTGGTAACCGCGTGTCATCCCAAGTTTGGGCGCGCGCGCCCAAGACGACCCATCTTGGTCGGTCTTGGTCGATCATACCACCGTGTAGGTGGTAGGTTGGTGTTCACACCTATACCTGATTATCCCATGAAAACGTGATCTAAGCCATTCAAATCATCCGGTGAAGTTGAGCGGTCGAGATCAGTTTAGGATTTGGGAGTGTAACCGCACGAGTTTGGGCGTGCGTTTTGGGTTGGCCGGGCATGGTATGCCTTGGCCGACCGCAAGAGGAGGTGAGATGGGCCCACGGTGGTCATGCTGGTATGACCGGCCTTGGTTAATCCAATCTGGACCCTCCATTCGTGCGGGAGAAGATGGACGCGCGTGATGACTTGAAACCTAATTTTGGCTTTCAAAGCCGCGCGACCATGCTCTTTTGGGCGGGCAATTTGTTGTAACCAACCATGGTTGGCTTTGTGGATTGGTCAAGTGTGTAGGCGGTCACACAGTGATCGTGTCGACATGCTCAGGGCCCTTCGAGTCTACATCTACACCCTTCGTCTATGTACTTGCGAAGATGGATGGATGAGACTGTTTTGCGGCACATGTAATATGCCGCAAACCCTAATTTAGGTTTTCCGTCCATAATGCTTGGTATGGACGGTTTCTTGGCAAGCAAAGCCAATGGTCGACCATGCGGGTCGGCCGTGTGTATTCCATACCGCTTGAGGGTGATGGAATTGATCTTGTGGTCATCCAATCATGCTTGTGGAGTTGGATGACTTGCGATCGATCATATCTCAGCAAGCTAAGGCCGTGGGTATTCCATACCATGCTTGGGGTGATGGAATTGATCTGTGGTCATCCAATCATGCTTGTGGAGTTGGATGACTGCGATCAGATCATATCCGGAGACTGATACAGTCAAGTCCGGATGCTCAATCGGGCTAATATAACACACCGAGAGGGGCTCAATCGGGCTAATATAACACACCGAGAGGGGCTCGGGCTAATATAACACACCGAGCATCAGCCTGTACGGGTATTTCGTACATGGTTTCATTATAGTGCTTGGAGGTTCGTGTTACTCTATATATGAGTAACACTCAGTCTCATGCCACACTGATAATGATTCATTATAGTGCTTGGAGGTTCATGTTACTCTATAAGAGTAACACTCAGTCGTCATGCCACACGATAATGAGTACAGGAAATACAAGGCTGATATGAAATTCACAAGAAGGGATTGTTGCTACATGATCCATTCTTGGTGAATTAAGTGAGGGAATATCCAACACTTATAAATGGCTTTATCTTTTACAAGATGTCAGCGCATGATTTTTCAGGTTTTTTTTACAATTTTAACCTTAAACGAAAATCCACCATCAACAAATATAAACCTTCTTATTATCTCGCATCTTTGGTCTTCAGGGAAACGATTGTATCTTTGTACGTCAAAAACTAAACCTAACTCAGATACCATCGTATCGTGTTCTTATGTCATTATCCCAGTAAAACTTTCCCCTCCAACCCTAAAAACAATTCTTCTCTGCCGCTCTCCATCTCTCGCCTCTTTTCTTCTCTGTTCTCCTTCGTCTTTTGATTTCTCTAACAGGAACGAAAAAGTAAGGCACATCAGGTATGATTGTTCATCACATGTTTTTTTTTTTAATGAACACACTCTGTTTTCTATTTTGTACGTTAGGGTTTACTTCTTTTTTGTTTGATGGGTTTGTTTGATGTTAGCATTTATTACTCGTACGGATCTGTTACTTGCCAGTAACACTCTTTGACATCATTCACTACGTGACTATTTTATAGCTGTATTACAGTTTACAGTTCAGTCGGTTTCACCTCCTGTTATTTGCTTTTTCCTGTTCTGTAATTGTAATGTTATTGTCTATATAAAGACATGAATCTGGTCAGTTGTACGTGAACATTATTCAATATCAAAACACACTTCTTACATGGTATCAGATACCAAAAGGGAATTTTGACTTCTCTGTTCTGATCCTACCTGTTTTTTTACCCTAACTTCAACCATCACCATTAAACCTGCAACTACTTGCTTCAACAATAGTGAGAACTACTCAGAATCAGATTGCATCTACATCTACTTCCGTTGTTCATCATAACCTACGATCTAAACCTTCACCACTATTTCCACCATTAACATCTACTTCTTTCCAATCTCAACCTTCTTCATCTCAACCACCACCACCCCAACAACAATCAGATCTTCTCCTCAACCTTATTTACAACATACACCTATTATTTTTCCTCATCATACATCGACCACAACTACGATATCAACAACAACACCACCAACAACAACAACAAAGACCAACAACAACTTCCACCATTTCTTTTTCATTCTCTATCTCAATCTTCTTCTCGCTTTACAATCCTTTGCCTTTCGTAGTCGATTTACGATTCCTTTTCAAACATCTCAAATTTTGTTTCCGCAAAATTAGATGATCAAATTTTCGAAAAGATCAAATGTCTTCAATTCTAATCAGACTAATCTCTTTGATTTGTTGATGGATTTATACCTCCAGAGTTACCTACAATTTTGATCAACAATACCTATATTCCAAATCCAAGCTATCTAGAATGGTTACGCATTGATGCATTTGTTGGATCCTCGCATTAATGCCACCTCCGACAAATCTTTATCCTCCGAGTTACTTGGTAAAACTTCAGCAAGGGAGAAGTGGTTACATTTAGCCAAATTATTCAAGAATAATTCTTTTGCTAGAAAGTCCATGCTTCGATCTCAACTTCACTCAATCAAGAAAGGCACTTTTACAATCAAGTGAATTTCTCCATCAACTCAAGTCCATTGCGTATTTCTACCGAGATTGAGAACCACCAAGATGCGATCTGGTAATGTATGCACTAAAAGGTTTAGGAAAGACTATATTCACTTTGTAGTAAATGTGCAAAATAGGGAACCTCCTCTTCCCTTTCAGAATTGAGATCTAGATTGATTAGTCATGAGCAATTTCTCAAAGAGCAAGAATCTGAGTCTTATACTTCTCTGATTCCTGATCCAACCAATTCAGCCTTCTATGTCAAGAAGAAAAATCCTCATCAAAATTTCTCCTTTAGAAAGCCAAGTCCTCAACAATTTCATTCTTATGGTCCTTCAATGTCTTACAATTCAACACCTACTTATGCTTTTACACAATCAAGTTTCAAGAAACCAAGAGTTTAATTCTCGCTCAAAACTTGTTTTCGATGAACAACCTTGTCGATTTGTAGAAAAGATGGTCATCTTGCTAATAGGTGCAGATTTAGTACACTCCTTCAAGAAATAGTGGACCTCCTTTTTACGTAAAAGCTTTTCTGGTATGGACTTGAATGCAGGAAGCATTAATGATACTACTCCATGGTTCTCAAATGAGTTTGATTATAATTATCAAGTTGCTTCTCCGCATTTGAAGTCTGGTTGTTATCGGGAGCATAGCTCAATCTACCGGTTCTATTTGGATACCTGATTCTCGTGCCTCCAAATATATGACAAATGACTCTTCATTATTGGATCATTCTTCGCTTTTAAATGGCTCTAAAAGGTGATGGTAGGAGATGGTAAGCTACTACCCATTTCTCTCCAAGTTTCTTCATCTTTATCTACCGATACAACTAATTTTAGTCTACACAAAGTCTTATATGTTCCTCACTTACAACATAACTTACTTTCGTGGGCTAAATTCACTTTGGATAATAATTGTGCTTTCATTTTTATCCATGGGGATATGAAATAAAGTCACTCAAGAGCAATCATATACAGGCTAGAGCGAAGGTTCAGAATGGTCTATATCCTATTATGTCATGTTCTGCTTCTACAAATGCTGCATTCTCTGCTGTTATGGCATCCTCAACTATTTGGCATTCTAGGTTGGGCCATCCCCGCCAGAAGATCTTACAAAAACTTGCAAAATGATGTTGATATAAAGCTATCCAATAAAGTTGTTAACTCGCGTGGTTCTTGTCGCTTAGGCAAAAATAAGTGTTTACCTTTTACTACTACTGGATTTGTCTCTAGTACTCATTTCTTGTTAGTTCATTGTGACATTTGGGGTCCTGCACCAGTACAATCTCATTTGGGTTTCAAGTATTATATCTTTTTTGTTGATGATTGCACCAAGTTTAGTTGGATATATCCTATGAAGAATAGAACAGATAGTCTCAGCTGCTTCAAAATGTTCAAGTCTCTTGTTGAGAATTTGTTTGATGTAAAGATAAAACATTTTCAATGTGATGGTGCTCTTGAATTAATAAAAGATCTTTTAGAGATTTTATTGATTCCTCTGGTATTGCATTAAGAATTTCATGCCCTTATCTTCATCAACAAAATGGTTCAGCTGAAAGAAAACACAGACATATTACTGAAATGAGAAATACATTAACTTTCAATGCTTCATTGCCAAACTAATTTTGTTTTGATGCCTTCTTGACAGCTACATTCCTCATCAACAGATTACCAAGTAAACTATTGCAGTACAAATCCCCTTATGAGGTGTTGTATAAATCTAAGCCTGATTATTCAATCTTGAGAGTATTTGGATGTCTTTGTTTTCCAAATTTGGTTCCTTATAGGAAATACAAGCTTAGTCCAAAGTCTGCATCCCGTGTTTTCTGGGATATAACATTCTTCACAAAGGATATAGGTGCTTGGATTTAAAATCTCTCAAAGTATATGTTACTACCAATGTAATTTTTGATGAGACAAAATTTCCACTTGGTGATCTCACTACTACTCTCTATTGAGCATTCTCTCCAAATGCTTCTATGCCCGAGAAAGTTTCTCCTTCATTGTCTCCTCGGTTCATCTGATACTTCATCTGCTTAACACCTACTTCTTCTACACTGATATTCATACCGCTCACTCCGAAGTATTACCTTCCACCGGAATGCAAACCAGATCCAAGTGGTAGGTGGGAAAGGTGATTGCCACAGTGAACCGCATGCACAAAGGTCGACTAGCAACACAGGGCAAGTACAGGCCGATCCATTGTGATTTGGGGTTGTGTAGAGTTGATTCTAATGGTTCACTAAACTGATTTCTAAAGGAGTAACACAAATATGGTTTGCTTTGGGTGTCGATACGACTAAATGAAGTTGTGATCAGAATCTAAGGCAAAGAAATAAGCAAGAGGTGTTGTAAACAAATGGGTCGAGAGTACTAGGGTGGTTGAATCCACCTTCTAACTTTTATGCTAAGGCAATGCAAATTCTCAATGTGTTCTTATGCCTTCCCTTGAAGGCATCAGTGTAGATATTTGATCAACCGATTCCCTTTCACTCACCCCCTAGTATCAATGGTCTTCTTAAAAGCACTCATTGATCACATGTTTGTTTAAGTAAACAACTAACTATAATCCTAGACAATACAAACAATAAGAACAATTTGAGAATTTAATTAACTTCACATTAAATCAGGGGTTTCATCTACACCCTAGCAAGGAAAATTAGAACATCACAAGCATAAGTAAAGAACAAATTGAAATCTAGTTTGGTGCACTCGCAATCCAGCATGTTTTTACATACACCGCCTCTTCCTATTTATACATGCAAACCCCCTACTCACTTCAATTTGGAAATTAAATGAAGACCCACTCACCCAAAACCTCCGAATCATTGTCCCCTCCGTTAATCTCTACCAAACTCCTTTAATTTGATGTTTCACCGTTGAAGAAACCCTAACCCTAACTCTATCTATCTCAAACTTATCTTCTAGGGAAGAAGCTATGAAGGAGATAGAGAGAAACTAGGAGATGGTGAAGGCTACCGACCGGTGGTTGTGTTGGTGGCCGTGGAGCCGGCTCAGGGAAGAAGAAGGTGGCTCGAGAATTTGGCCTGAGAGAAAATAAGGGTTCTGGTGTTTTTGCCTGGGGAGAAGAGAGAAAATGAATGTGGGAGAGTGTTTGGTCTTGGGTTGGTTAGGGCGAAGGGCAGTGGTTTCGTGTGAAGTGGAGTGCCGAACACCGATGGGGCCGCACGGCTAGGGACGTTAGATGATCTCGATGGATCAAATCTTAACGGCTCAAAGCCGAGCGGGCTTGGACTCGGGTCATGGGTCGGATCTTTAGATAGCTCAAGCCCATATCTATGTAAATCGGTTGCTACTTGTCAAGTTGCAACCGATGCGCGCACGGCCGTGGCTTTCGCCCATAGACGCCGTCTCCACTTTTCTCGCTTCTTTGGCTCCTTAATTTCTCCGAGCTTTATTTACTACCTAAAAAACAAAAAATTAATTAGTACAAGTATTTATTCTTGAAAATGAGAAAATACATAATAATTTGGGATAATATCTCATTTCGAGCACAAAAGATGAGTTAAATGCCAATAAAAAAATGTAGAAATATGCAATATTTGGCACTCATCACCAAGTCAGGTATTCATGTTCCAAAACATCTCTCTAAGGATTTTGTAGCTAATACTCATTTTAAACATCCAGCCCAAGCCGCTTCTTATTAGTATCACCGAACTCCATCTCTCAACCTAAAACCTTTAAAGAAGCCATGAAAATCCTCTCTCAAGTTAAAGCTATATATACTGAGTATGGAGCTTTACAAGAAAATGATACTTGGAGACTGTTGATGGTGGATTTTCATTCAAGGTTAGATTTGTAAAAAACCAGAAAAATCATGCGCTGACATCTTGTAAAAGATAAAGCCATTTATAAGTGTTGATATTCCCTCACTTAATTCACCAAGAATGGATCATGTAGCAACAATCCCTTCTGTGAATTTCATATCAGCCTTGTATTTCCGTACTCATTATCGCTGTGGCATGACGATCGAGTATTACTCTTACAGAGTAATACGAACCTCCAAGCACTATAATGAATCATTATCGTTGTGGCATGACGATCGAGTGTTACTTCTTACGAGTAACACGAACTCCAAGCACTATAATGAAACCATGTACAAAATACCCGCATGTGCTGATTCTCTGTGTTATACTAGCCCGAGCCCTCCTGTGTTATACTAGCCCGATTGAGCCCTCTCCTGCAGGTTATACTAGCCCGATTGAGCATCCTGGACTTGACCGTATTTGCCTCTGATATGATTCGATCGCAGTCATCCAACTCCACAAGCATGATTGGATGACCACAGTATCAATTCCATCACCTCTAAGCATGGTATGGAATACCCACTACCTTAGCTTGCCGGGGGATATGATTCTGATCGGGCAAACATCCAACTCCACAAGCATGATTGATGACTACGTATCAATTCCATCACCCCCAAGGGTATGGAATACACACTGCCGACCCCGCATGGTCGACCATTGGCCTCGCTTGTTAAGAAACCGTCCATGCCAAGCATTATGGACTTTAAAACCCTAAATAGGGCTTGCGGCATATTACATGTGCCGCAAAACGGTCTTCAACCATCCATCTTCGCAGGCATAGATGGAGGGTGTAGATGTAGACTAAAGGGCCCGCGTGAGCATGTCGACACAATCACCATGTGACTCCTCACGCTGACTAATCTGGCCAAAACCAACCACTTGCACACAACACATTCGTCCGCCCCAAATAGCATGGTCGCTAGCGGCTTTGAAAGCCAAAATTAGGGTCAAGCCATCACGCGCGGTCCATCTTCTCCTAGACGAACGGAGGGTCACAGATTGATTAACCAAGGACTAACATACCAAAGATGACCACCGTGGGCCCATCTACCTCCTTCTTGCGGCTCGGCCAAGGCATACCATGCCCTGCTAATCCAAAACGCCCGACCAAACTCACGCTGTTACATCTCCCAAATCCTAAACTGATCTCACCGCTCAACTTCACCTCTGGGATGATTTGGAGTGGCTGCCAGATCACGTTTTCATGGGATAATCTGTATAGGTGTGAACACTAGCCTACCACCTACACGCTGGTATGATCGACTCAAGACCGACTAAGATGGGTCACCTTGGAACGCACGCCCAAACTTGGGATGTCATGCGGTTTCCAACTCCTTTTTCATGCAAGGGGATTTCTCACACAGAACCGATCTCAACCACTCCCTCTTTGACTCGGCCAAATTGAGTGGCCTAGATTACATCTCCATGAGACGGTGAGACATGGACGTGGTACACCATCATGCCAACACGCATGTATGGCCGGCCCTCCACAAATCCTTCCCATGCTTGGTTTCGACTAAGTCAAGAGTGATGCTTGTGCACCTTTTAAAACCCCGGGATTTCATCAACGGCCGGCAGATGAGTGTCTCAAACATCATCTCCTCCGTCCACTTCACTACTTGGTTATACAACCCCGTCGAGTTATTTGGTTAGTGAGGAGTCATTACCATCACTTGCCACACCGTAATGCAAGACTCAAGCATAAATACACGTATACTTCAAAGCTTTCTAATTTCTGGAATAACGCAGTTTATTCAATCTCGCATTACATGCTATCTTTCGTGGATCCACGATCCACATTCCGATACATCAATCATGTCACAAATCGGGATACTTATCAGTATTGGTCTCCAAGTTTATGGGGCTGCAGCAACAGGTAACGCGCCATCACAAGAACGTGTTAGGAAGTCATGGACGGTTAGAGATGAACAGGAAAAGTGGGCAAGATCAAGTCGTGTGTTACGACACACAACTCCACTACTCCATCATTCCACTACCCTCCACTTCCCACGAGAAACGGAATGAGGCTCAATGACTTGTATAAATAGGGTCTCCGCTCTATTTCCAACAAATAAGAAATAACGGAGAACAATACAAGTTCATTTACGTAAAACCAAGTGTTAATACAAACTGTATTCAAACACTCGAGCCTCGCTTGCATCAACCGTGAAGTTTGCTCCTTTCTCACATAAGTCATAAGCAAGCCAACACCTTCACAATCTCAACACCTTCTTCGCTTCCTCCCCTAAGATCAACCCCATCTCCTTCACTTTCTATGCATCGAAACAAGTCCTGGAACGACCATTTCTTGGTTTAGGCCGGACTTGCACAGATTGATCTCTCGAATCTACAAGCACTCACCGCTAGCAGTATTTGTCAAGGTTTAGATTCATTCCTCATCCACACCCCAAATTACCAAATTCAAAATAGAGTAGTTTTCACCCATCAACACCACATTACAAAGGAGGTTGATCTATCTACAAAAAAAAAATTGAATTCTCAATTCTTTCTGCTACCACGATGA
This sequence comes from Papaver armeniacum, assembly GCA_023531295.1. NCBI lineage: Eukaryota > Viridiplantae > Streptophyta > Magnoliopsida > Ranunculales > Papaveraceae > Papaver > Papaver armeniacum. Next base: position 1,705 of record JAJJWW010010516.1, on the reverse strand, counting down.
TCCTCATCAGAAACCACACAGCGCTTCGTGAACTATGGAAGTGAAGTGAATGCTGTAGGATGTCTTGGCAAATCAAGCCCTGATCACTAGAAGACAGAGCGAGACGTTCCGCCTTTGGAATGATATAGCAGCACAATTACAAGAAGGGCTCTGCATGCATCTACTCAAGCAAGCAAGAAATGCTAAATCCTTAGTCAGAGTCACACCTTACTCGGTGGAGAGCAAAAAGAGCGCGCAACCGCTGAGACTCCGGAAGGACGAACAACATGGTCCAACCGACGAAGACTGAGGCAACTCCAAGAGGAAAGACTTGTCCTGGGTACCAAAGTCTACTCTGGATAAAGAAATGGAACCCGTAGCACTTTAGATCCTCGCCGAAGATTTATATCTCAAGACCCCTTGTCTAATCTCTAAGACCTGCTCAATCCGCCGACCTTTCAACTAAGTGAAGAAATGCTTGAGGAAGGAGAGATCAATCAAGGAACATGAGTACAGAGGATGGGAACGTTTCAATTCGATCACTCAAGTTGATATTACAACACCTCTCATCACTGAGCTGAGCAGCCGCAAGTCCTAGCATCTCATCAAGTGTAACACCTCCTAGTCACCAGCAACAAATTCCACTCCTTCATCAGACGAGGAACCGGAGGGGCGAGGGGAGGACCATCTCCTGCTACTATTGCAGACTTGATGGAAAAGCAGAAGTTCTTGTCAAGACTCAAATCGGATATGGCCGCAACTCGAAAGAGGTACTCACTTTTCTTAAGACATTAATTGATCGATTTCACATGACCCGGCAACAGCCCCGAGCCAACAAAGAATGAATTCAACGCACCTAGAAGGTATTTCAATGGCACCACTCAACATGGACCTCGATCAAAGAAGCGACATCAGATAATGAGCGGTCCCTGGCCATGGAGGCTCCTACACTGGGATCGATCCTCACAACGATCTTCCTCGAGTCAATAGTTTCACTGTTCAAGGGGTCCTGCCATGGAGGCTCCTACACTGGGACCGATCTCACAACGATCTTCCTCAAGTCAATAGTTTCACTATGAACCAGAGGCCGGCGGATCGGGGAAGCGGTTTCTAGTGGAAAGTTTATGCAAACTTTCACATCTCTCAAGAATCGGGCCGCGGGAGACGCTTTTGTCATATCAACTGTGAGGAAGGTCACGACCGTGACCTACATGTCACCGCACGCATCAAGGGGATTCGCAGTTCAAGACGACCCTTATCTACACAGATCGCCTTTACTACTCTCAAGATTCTCGTGACATCCAAGGCTCCTCCTGTGCAAGGTCGCATGGAAGCCTACCACAATGACGGACTTCGAGGGAAACCAAACCAAAGACACACGAGAAGCTCCGGGAAAGAATCGCATAAGTTCGTTGCATCCCACTCCCCCATGTGGGCGCTAATTCAGAAGAAGACCGACTTGCATCATTGAGGGCTAGTACCACGATGCATATTTGCCGACGAAGCATTCTTCTCCATACCGTGAAGCCACAACCCACGCTCACACGAGGAGGGGAACGAACTTTTATGGCGAAGTCGTGAAAGGAAAATGGGTATACTCCCAAGACTGCCATTATCAGCAGAGGAGATCATACCCGCCTCTCCACCTAATGGAATGCTACAACAAAGAATTCAACCACAAGAGCAAGTGCTAGATGCTCCACAACAGCTGCAAGATGGCACCAAC
>JAJJWW010010515.1:0-115497 GCA_023531295.1 Papaver armeniacum | reverse complement strand
TGTAATTGCGGGAAATCCTACAATACACACCTCACAAGAATTCGTAATATTCAATATATCTTTAAGATCAACAATCAATCTCTTTATTAATTCGAGTTAGAAATTTTACAAGAAGGAAATGAAATCAAGAATATAATTGCTACTCTATACTTTCTCTCTCCTCTAAACTTTCTCTCCACTCTAAAAAGATCTCTCCTCTTCTTAAGCCTGTTCGGCTCTTTATATAGGACATTACATAGTGGATGACATCTAAGCTGTCCTTTATTTTCGGATCTGACTTGCGACACTCTCGCAAGTATTCAAATGTTAAATCTCGCAACACTCCTAAATCTCGCTAGGTCTTCACATCTTTCTCGTGTTCAAGCTGTCGTCATCCGTTGCGTCATTTATATTACCCATCTGCGATATCTTCGCAGTGTGTCGTTTATGGATTTCGCAAGGGTCTTGGTGTTGCGATATTCTGATCCTACATCTTGCCTCTTCTCATGTCTTCTCTGCGAAGGAGAGAATGTCATGAGAATTAGTACTTTCAAAATGCCGCAATTGTTCATTTTTTCATATTTTTCTGTATTGACATGATTATGTACTTTTACGCTGAATTTATTACACGTATCTCTTCCTCCATCCATTTCTTGACACGTCTTTTTCAACTGCTATTTCTCAACCGTTCATGTCTACTCTTCGCATTAAATGTGTTTATCTTTTCGAGAATCCTTCTCTATATATACTTTTCTTATTCCTTTCTTCTTCTTTTTACTTTCTTTCTTATTTTCTCTCGCAACTTTTCTTTAACCTCTCTCCGTAACTTCCGCTTCTGCTGCTGTAAATCTTCTTCTTTCTACTTCTCTTGATCTTCGATTTTATCTTCATTCCCATACTCTGAAAATGCCTCCAGTTGGTCGTAAATATGAAACTTCTCTCGGACAAAGTTCGAAATATTTCGAAGATAAAGGTTTCATGTTAACCACCATTCCCAATCAAGAATCTAAATCCATTCTTTCCGCTAAATCGTTTTATCGATCATCGTTGTGATGATCAGGAAATCATAATTTTGCTAGGTCAGATTCTCGCTGGCCTTCCCATTCCTCTCTATGACCCTGATCTTCCCTTATTTTATGAAATTCTTGCTCATGCGAAATTCTCGCGAGCCATCTACCAATTGAGTGGATATTGTATCCGCTTAATGCTTGAGTTCGCCAACTGTGGTGCTGGTAAGGGATCTCTTTATCCCAAAGAAGTCGAGAATCCTAAATTTGAGGACTTAGAGATATTTGCCGAAAAGTATACGAGTAGAAAGCTTCTTCGAAAACTATGAAGTAATAAACATGAAGAATGATAGAACTCGCTGGGGTGCTCGCTTGAAGAGAAGAGAAAATGTCGCCAACGATAAAATACTTATGCAGGATATCGACTGGCATTCCGGCAAGAACAATGTTCCTCGTCACTCTAAAGACGACAGATGGTGCGTCTTTCCGCTAGTTTTGAAAGGACCTTATATTTCAGGTTCAAACGTGCTCCCTGCGAATCTCGCCAATTATCAACCTTGGGTTTTAACGCTCGAGAAAGCAAAAGAGGTATACTTCCTAAATTTCGCTCGCTTTATAATCTTCACTCCTTTTTATACCTATTAATCTTGCAAAATTTTAGATTATCAAGTTGAGAAAAAGCTACAAAAGAAATGCTAAGGCAAGTACCCTAGCGAGCACTCCGTTCGATCACGGATGAAGTAAGAAATACTTTTCTTTATTATTTTTAACAATATTGTTGCCTCTGTTTCTTATCTTCATTCGTGTGCGAAGGTTGGTGCTGAAGTTACTGAAGAAGAAGAAAGTTCTAAGGTTGCGAAGACCAAAGGCAAGGGTAAAGGTTCTCTTCGCAGGAGAAGTCTATCGCCCCACCTTCAAAGAAACGAAAGATTCAGTCCAGCGAAAGCTCTGATGATGAAAATGATGATGTTGATACTTCTCTTGCAAAGGAGGATTTTCCAACTGAATCTTCTATGGCACAACTGTCCAGCATCTTCTCGACTCCATGTAATGGATTGGGATGATCGCCTTTCTAGTACATGTAAAGCTCTCGCGAGTATCTCGCGATGCTCCTTTGCTAGAGGGTGATGATTCTCTTCATGGGGTTTCAGATCGCTGACTCCTAGCTTTTTAAATTCGCTTGGTGCCTTGGTATGTCTTCGTTCCCCTATTTCTTCATAATTTTGATTTTAAGTTATATCTTGATAATTTCTTCACTTTCCTTTACAGATCGGGAGAGCTTCCTTTGTTGTTACCTCAGATCTTGAGAAAAGGCGCAGTATTCTTGAAAAGAAGAATCTTCAACTTCGCAAGAAAATGAAGAACTCGAAGTTGAAGCTACTACTCTTCGCGAGAAAATGAAGAATCTGAAATCGAAGCTACTACTCTTCGCGAGAAGACTAAGCAATTAGAAGTTGGTTCTTCCACTCGTAAGAATAAGATATCTAGTCTTCAAAGTGCCAACCAACAACTTTATAGTATGAGACTTTTTCTTTTTCCTTTGGTTTATTCTCTCATTATCTTCCCTCATCCGATTTACCATTTTCGCATGACGTCTATAATCTTTCTGATGAAGCCATTCTTCTTCACTCGTTCCCTGACCCTATGGATAACAATGCCCTTCTTGATCACCTCAACAATTCTTTGAATAGTTTCTCAAATGACAAGATTAAATCTCTTCCTCTAAATGAACTTCAATCCAAATTTCGCCTCTTAGAAATTGATCATAGATCTAGCTTAGGCTTAGCTAACCAATTTAAGCGTCTTTATCTTAATTCTAAAGAGAAAATTAATACTTTAAGAACCAAAATCAGTGATCTCATAGATGATAAAGATCGCATCGCTAGACAAGGTGCTCAAGCATTAGCGAAATTCCAAAAGACTCTTCTTGAGGTTCAAATTGAACGAGATGAATCTATCCGCAAAAATGCTATACTTAGTGAAAGAGAGAATCAAATTCGCTCCCTTCTTCTCATAAATAATGACGATGAATTCGCTTGGGCTGCGAAAGTTCTAGATGATGCCAGAAATAATTTAGGTGTTAACGTTAGTCTTCAAGCTGATCATACGACTTTGGTTAGGGATATGATCTCTGACAGAGAAGGTTGTTAATTGTTCTTCTTTATTTAATTGTTCGTCTTTCATAAAATTGTCGTTGAGTTGCTGATTCATTGTCACATGTTCGCAGAAGCTGAAGAAAGATTTCGTAAAAGAATTGAAGAACTTGAGTCTGAGAAGGAGCAACTCGCAAAGAACCTTTCTTCTCGGGATGATAAATATTCTAGATTGAAGAGGCAACTACAGATTACTGTTGCGAATTTTAAGAATGATGCTACTCTTTTTCGCAATCAGACTATTAAGATGGTTTGCGACGACAATAGTATCCCTCATTCCGCATATCCTTGCCTTCTTGAAGAAATCCCCAAGAATGTGCCTTCTCTGGATATCTCTGACAGCGATGCTAGCGAAGAAGAGGAATCTGATGGAGATGAAGAAGTAGAAGGATCTGATGAAGATGATGATGAAGAAGAATCAAACGAGAAATAGTTATATTTTCTTCCTTCTATTTTTGTAATATCTCGTACATTCATTCTTTTAATCTTCTATTTTTGTAATCTTTTGCATGAATTTCTTGGATCTTCAAATACAAGCTCTAACTTTGTTAGCTTACCTTTGTTCTTTCGCACATGTTAAAAGAGCAATTCTTTTTGCAATATAATTAATCAATATATTATCAACCTTTCATTTTATGAGTGCGTAAATCTATCATATGAAGACAAATAACATGTTTTTATTCTATACATTCCCATACTTGCCTCTCGTTATTTGCATTCAAATGAGAGATTAAGCAAGTTACTTTCGAACAATGATATGTATTCATGCCTCAATCTCGCAGCTGCTTGTCTGCTGAATTTTCATAAGTAAGGAAATCTTGGTTTCTTCCAAGATTTACTTTTTTCTTTTCTCTTATGTGGTCTTATTTTTCCTTCCTAGTTAAAGGTCTTATTATGCCACCTCTTGTCATTGCTGACAAGATCGCAGGACGTCTTTGCATTTGCATGCAAAAACCCATTGATCTTGCCTTAACTCTTTTCTTTGAAATTTTTGTTGCGACAATATGACGAGCCTAAAAATTCTTGCGAAAATAAAGCCCCATGACATTGCCATCTTACGATCGAAATCGCAGGACGTCCTTACACTTTCATGTACTCGACCCATTGATCTCGCCTTATCTTTGTCTTTTGTATTATTGCCTCTTCAAGATTGTCGCACAAATATGACAAGCCTAAATTTCCTTGCGAAAATAAAGCCTCATGACATTTGCGTCTTAAGACACTTATCAGCTCCCTAATGGAGGGTGCCGCCCTTATCTTCCCCCTGGTTGCCCCTTCAAGGAGGCGTACTGCTGCCATACAAGGCTAGCTCCTCCCATCCAGGCCTTAACAACAACCGATTGTTTTCGCAGCCTCTTATCCCTTTTGCCTATAGGGCTTATGGTTACGAGATCGCACCCTAAGTGGAGTTTTCTTCTGGACGAGTGCAAGATAAGCCAAGACTTGCCAAGAATGGCCGAGACACTTTAAATGCCCTGAGCAATCTTGGCTCAACCGTGTACCTCGGCGCCTTGGTCAAATGCTCAACTCCTTATAAGAGACTCCTCAGTCGTCCAATCTAAGTCATAAGCTTAGATTGAAAGTCCAAGGTACCTCTCCTGGATGGTCTTTCTTGACCCCAGTTCTCCATGACTCGAGTTCCGAGGGTGGTGTAACCTTTTCTCGAGCCATGCAATAGGTAACCCCTTCTATGACGCACTTTAGGTCTTACATTTGCCTCTTGCGAAATTTTGATTTCGCGAACTAGGGTGTACGCCATAGTAGGTTTGTCTCTGTCTCGATTATTTTGTAGATTCTTCCGCATATAAGTTCTTTTGTAATTTCGCAATCTCATCTTTATCATTCATAAGATATATTTTCTTCTTCCGTATATCGCTCTCTTTTCGCAATCTCATCTCTTTTATTCATAAGAAAATTTTTCATAATCATAATCTATTTTTTTTTTTAAGATCAAACCAATCATACATTTTTCTTTCACCTCCAAATTTCTACTTCGGCAGTCAACAAGTACATTCATTCTTTAAGTCTCTTACTTCTGCTACTTTCTCGCCTCTCGCATTTTTGAATTTTTCTGCCATTTTCTTGTCTGTTCTTAAGCCTTCGCCACTTCTTATCTTCATCATATATTGGTTTCACAGCATTTCTTCTTCTCTCTGTTCTATTACATCTACCATCAATCTTTCACCTTTTTGTTTTTCTTTGATGTTGTGTTTCCAATTCTTCTTCTTCGCAGCTCTTTCTTCGCAAGATTCTATATCAATTTCATAACACTTCTTTCCTTCAATCCAATCTCCTTTTATGATGCCAATACCAGTGGGATGAGGGAACTTGATACATTGATGGAAATTCGATGCCACAACTAAAATTTCATGTAACCAAGGTCGTCCAATCAATGCGTTGTATGGTGATTCCACATCAACTACACATAATAAAATTTCAGAGGATAATCCTTTCAGTGGAATTCGTCATATGAGCTTCTCCTTTAGGCTTATTTGCAGTTCAGTTAAAACCATAGATTTTGTAAGTTGAAGGTATTAGATCTTCATCTTTCCCTCCCATAGTTTTATAAGTATGATAAAAAAGGATATTCACGGAACTTCCAGTATCGATCAAAATTCTGTTGATTGCCCATGAATTCTCGGCTTCATCATCTTCATCCTCGTTAGGTTTTGGGTTAATCTCCAATCTTACCACTAATGGGTTGTCGTGCATTTCTCCACCCTCATGTACTTCTTCACGGTAAAAGAGATAGTCTGCTTTTGCCATTCTTCCAGTGGCGATGTCTTCGCAATGTTCATTATTTCTCTATCATCGGCATCTCTTGCGAAAACCCTGCTGAGAGTGTTATCGTGAAAATCTTCAATTGTCTTGTATGAGTGTACGATAGAGTTACAAAACAGATTCTTTGCCTTTGCGCCAACTTCAATCACAAATGTTTCTCTTTCTTTTGCTGTGTTTTCCTTGCAAATTTCTTGAGGAGGTGGTAATGCTTGAGTTTGAGTTTGTCCTACTAGAAAGTGATTTAATTTTCCCCGATCTATCATCCCGAGAATGATTCTCTTTATATTTCTGCAGTCATTTGTTGTATGTCCATGGAAATGATGATAAGAGCAAAATTCATTACTTCTGTAGCTTGGAGGTGGTTCACTCCCCATGTTCCATGGTGCGGGTATGTTTTCCATTAGGATTATAGCTTCCCATATCTTCTCCACACTAGCATTCAAAGGTGGCATTTTGATTTCTTCCCATATTATCTTGTGACTTCGCTGTCCTCTGTGATAGTTTTGCCTCTGACCTCCATAAGTTTCTTGCGGCTGATCAAGTCTTTGGATTTTGTTATTTCCACCACGGCTATAGAAGTTTCTCTCTCTCTCGAATTCTTCTTGATCACGACTCCCCATAGCTACTAGCTTTTGCTGATTATCACCCATTATCCTCTCTTGTTGCCCTTGCGAGTGATCATCGTAGGGCGTCAAAAATAAATTACACTTTCTTACTACTCAAAATATATAATGAAGCAAGGGCAAGAAAGGAACGTTCCCACAGAGAGGTCTTGGTTGTCAATATATTATGGTCACCTATATAAAACACCGAGGTTTCATTGATTTTTATATACTAAAATTAAATAAAAGCGAAGCAAATAAATAAACACGCAAATCAAGGATGTGAAATATTGGATAAAGGTTTCATCTTCATTAGCAAACAAGTTTTCGAATATATGAATAGAATTCCTATTTAATCTCGCTATCATCAAAAGCCATAGAATACCTTATTGCAAGAATACTCCGTAAATTTCTTAAGTCATCAACACACACATTAGAGCTCGCGTATGTGAATTCTACCTAAAGAATAACCTAACGCCTTGCTGCTAATCAAGTTCAATTCCTAGGAGCATTAAGTTTCGTAAATAGGCTAATCAATGCAATTGTAATACATTGCGCAAACAATTCGAACAAAGGTCACTTTCTACATATGACTACGAGGATGTATCACTACAAACCATAATCATATCATGCTACTCAGTATTCAAGGTTATCGCTCGATGAAAACCCTAAAATAGCTATAGATATGGATGTGAGTTCAATCAATTCTAGACTCGACTAAACAAACATTCAATCATATTGCAATACATCAATCATGCAATTATTATAACCCGTAGAAATCAAACGATAATATTGAGAGAAAACTAATTCATAAAAATCATAACTTGGTTGTGAAATCCAACTACATCTTCAACCAATAGTAAAAACTTAGTTACTTGTGTTTTTGGAAATCATCATAGAAAGCAAAGAAGAAAACTATCATGTGAAACCCTGAAAACAAGTAGTAAGCCTCCTAATGGAGATATTTTTAGGTTTGAGAAAGACTTTTCTATTTATATGTTTCTTCAATTGCAAAAGGATACTCTTTCCAAATTTAGGTCAAATCTTCTCAAAACCCATCTCCAAGTGGTCCACCAAGCCCATGTGTGAAAATAAATCTCTGGAAATTTTGGGTCCAAAACTCGTTGTTGGATTTTTTGACGCCATCGCTGGAATCCGATTCGGAGAGGTGGCTGGAAAACTAGCTCAGGTGACTAGGCAAAATCCACCCGGACCACGGTCAACTGGTCAACTTCGGTCAAGGTTCAGTCGAGTCAAACCAGGTCGGGTCTAGTTAGACGAAGTCAGTCCGAGTCAATGATGTCACGATCAGAAACAAGTCAGAATCTGACTGAGCTGAGTTGCTTTGGCATTTGCACAGGCCAGAGCTATGTGTTGCACCAGGATGGTGCATCACTGTGCACTTCCAGCCATAATGGCTACTCCTCACTAAAGCCCTCTTCCCTGCACTTCCTCAGATCATTCTCATGTTGTTCTCTGATTTGAAACCTTGAAGTTTATTGCATCCATCTCTGTAATACAGCCTCAGACCACCTTCAAACACCACCAGCAACACCAGACCACCTGCAATACAGCCTCCACCTGAGCCATGAATTGCAACAAAGAACAGCTTTCAACCCGCCAATCCTTGATATTCTAACTACCAACACTTCCATCTAATTGCAAGTGACACACACACAACGACCATCTTCCTTGCCTCATTCTGACCGGCACAACCAATTAAACCTTCTGCAGCTTCAAAATCTCAGTTCAGCTGCAGCTTCTTCCAAGTGCTCACAAACTCCTTGCCAACACCTGAGTCACCTGCAACTCAGCACACCCAAACTCTATAGAAGCATCAGATTCAATTTCACAGCTCAAACTGCATCGGACCTTCCTTGTTCTTTTATCCTGGTACTCAACAAATGAAACCCCGTGTCCTAACATACATATACTTGTTGTTCCGATTCAAGCCACAAGCGCTAATCCAATCAACTCCTTCCGTGCACAAGACCAAATCCCAACTTCAGCTCGCAATCCACTTCCCGTGACTTCATAACCTGCAGCATTAATGCATTCATAACGACGAACACCTCGACTCACTTTTAAGCACACTGCACTCTACACAAACACCAACTCCATGGATCAACTGCACTCTATATCTCTCGCCTTATCCTCGCCATCTTCCATGGATCAGCACTTTCCCATTTCGAGTTCAACACATTTTCCGGCACTTTCTTACACTACAGCACACTCAAGAAATCGCATCTTCTCATCGAGCCCGATGATACTCGAGCCACTCCATTCTATGCATTTCCATTTAACTCCACCCTTGTGTTCTCATCAAGCAACCACAACAACAAGGTTCATCCTTAACCAACTCCTCATCGCCCTAGCTATTGCATCAACTCCATCCATCTCCATCATCCTCGCCATTCCTCGGAAGATGACTTCATCACCAAGCAATCGCAATCAACATCTGCACTTCCATCAACACCAGATCCCCTTTGTAACTCATCTAAGTCATTCCAGCTCCAGCTTCCACCACTTACGACTAACTCTGACTGCATGCACCTGCCGGTTCTCTTAGCTTAATTTCATAATCCGCTCACCTCCAACCAACCTGGAGCGGTAACACCACATTCAATTCGTGACTGCACAACTTGAGCCGCTTCCGTCTCATCACCAACGCCACCTGCAATCACTAGAACTCGCTCACTACGGGTGTGTAAAGATTCATCCATATTTCTTCACTGCAATAACAACTTCAGACTCAAATTGCAAATCCATCTCAGCTCCTCCTCAAGTAACAACACCTTCTCTTGATTCCATTTCAGCATTGCACAAGCTCAGGTAGATCGACTACTGACTTCACTTCAACCTCTTGTGCATCACGGACCCATTAAAACTCCATCTTTCCTAAATTTCATCATCACTCGATCTCATCGTTCAAACCCACATTCTACATCTCAATCTCCAATTGCTTCAATCGATTCACCAACAGAAACCCATCTCTGATTTCTTCATCATCTTCTCGGTCTCAAAACTGTTGTGACATTGGCTACACAATTCCTACCAAATTCGAAACCTAGTTCAACCCAAACTCAGAAATCAACTTTTAATCTCAATCCCTAACTCCAATCTCTCAATTCGATTACCACAACCAAACCCTAACCAAAACCATTCACAAATTCGACCAATTGTTCCATGTCTTCTCAAAGCTCGTAACCTTACTTCCTAGCAACAACACGATCCTCTAATTCCTTCTTATTCCCCGAGTTTGCGATTTCAACCATTTACATCCATGAATCAATTTCTATAAGTTTCACACAACCACGAACCGGTTTCTACTCGATTTTTCTTGAATTAAATCTCGATCTCAACTCTGGTCTCTTTCCTACTATGAATCATCATCTCAATTTCTCGATCTCACGGCTCTCGATTTCAACAAGAACATCAACACACTGCTTGTGCAGACTTTTCTTTCAGTGAATAATGGTTGAGAGAAATGAGAAACTCTCGAGGGGTTAGGATAACAGAGTGGCCGGATCCGTGTTAGCCCCTGATCTTTTAACATTTCCTTATAAACACAACACGAGCTATCCCTTAACTCGTATATTGGTCGTCTTTAATACTTCTCCAAAATATAGTTGCCTCTTAACCTTTGCTAGGCTCCAAATAGTGTTCTCCGTAGAAATGGCAATTACGCCCTTTTTGCTCAAATTGGGTAGTTTCTTCTTCTTTTTCTCCATGCTACTCCGAGTACCTAATAACTCAAAAACACACGTAAAATACATAATTTACAAGAAAAATAGCAAAGAAAGCGTAACTACTAGATAGTAAATTAGGTGTTTTAGACACCTATCGGCCGAGGTGCTCACTACTCGTATTTACCAACTTAGGTAACAAGCTTTCATTCAGCCGCTTTTGAACTTGTGTTCGCAATGGGGTATGATTCCATCTCATTTTGCTTTTCCTCAAGAGCAATATACTCCTCCTGAAGTTCTCGCAACTCAGTCATTGTGATCGTATTCTTGATTCTGAAAATTTGAATGTTGTTGATGGTGGATTTTCACTTAAGGCTAAAATTGTAAAGGGCCAAAATTATGGGCTAACATCTTGCAAAAGATAAAGCCATTAATAAGTGACGAATACTTCTTCACTTTACTAATTCACCTAGAATAGAGCATGTGGTAACAATCCCGATACTCGTGAATTAAATACACAAAATTCATCCAGGTTGGAGCATGTAGCAACAATCCCATATACCTCGTGAATTTACTGACATTATTAATTAATGCATATCCGACCTTGTATTTCTAGTATTCATTAACGCGTACGACATGACGACCGAGTGTTGTTCTCAGCGAGCAACACGAATCTCCAAGCATTAATAATGAAGCATGTACGAAATACCCATACAGATGCTACAACTCTCGGTGTGTTATACTAGCCCGATTGAGCATATTTGAACCGGACTGACCATATCGGTCTCGTAAACGATCACGACCATCCAACTTCACCAAAGATGATTGGATGGCTTAGATTAAATCCATGACCCCAAGCAGGTATTGGAATATACAGCACAGACCCAACGCGGGCCCCGCATGGTCGGCCTCCTCAAGGTGTGGCATAGCTTTCCAAACCGTCCAAGCCAAAGCAGTATAGACGGAAAACCCTAAATTAGGGTTTGCGGCACATTACATGTATCGCAAAACAGTCTCAACCATCCATCTTCGCAGCCATAGATGGAGGGTGTAGATGTAGATTCAAAGGGCCCAGAGCATGTCAACACAAACACCATGGGCCCGCCTACATACCTGACTGATCAGTCAGGACCAACTATGGTTGGTTGTCTTGATTCGTGCGCCCCAAACTGGGTATTGCATGCGGCCGGCAAAACTTAATTATGGTTGTGTCGCGATCACGAGCGTCATCTTCTCCTGCACGAATGAAGGGTCCATGAATAGACTAAGCAGTCCGGTAAGTATCAACACGATCACTCGTGGGCCCACTTATCTCCACACCCGATCGGCCAAGACCAAACTTGGCTGCACATCTTGATTCACGCGCTCAAACTAGGCATGGTCATACTTCCGACCACAAACTGATCTCAACCGCTCAAGTTTACCGGCACAAATTGAGTGGCTTAGATCACGTTTCTATGAGACGATGAAGTACTGGTATATACACCATCCCACCGTATGCACGCCGGACAGATCGGCCAAGACCGACCAAGCTTGGTCAGTCTCTGAACGCGCACCCAAAATTAGCATGATGCGCGGCTTCTTGCGGCACCAGATTTCACTATTGCAAATCGGGATCTCAACCGCTCCTCTTTGCCGGTCAAATTGAGTGCCTAGATCGCACCTTCATGGGACAGTGAGGTATGGACGTGTACACCAGCATGCCGTCTACACGCATGCCCGGTCGGTCCTTTCCAAAACACCCCATGCTTGGATTCGACCAAGTCAAGAGTGATGCTTGCGCACCTCTTCAAAAAACCCTAATTAAGAACACCGCTTTGCATGATGAGTGTCTCAAAGATCATCTCGTCCGTCCAACTTCACCGGGGCTTGGTTATATAACCCCTGGTCAGAAGTTAATTGGTCAAGGAGGCGTCATGGTGATCACCACCCGTCACTCTTTACCACTCATGATGTAGTATCCGATAGAATACACACGATACTTCACAAGTATCGACTTCCCAAATAACTTAGTTATTTAATCTACATTACATGTTACTTTCCGTGGATCCCACGATCCACACACTCGAGACATCAATCATGTCACAAACTGGGGGATACATACCGGGGTATTGGGTCTGGCGGGTTTACAACATGCAACGTGCAACGCGCCATCACAAGAACGTGTCGTGGAAGTCATGGATCTAGAGATACAGGAGAAGTGGGCAAGACTAGTCGTGTAACACCAACACACAACTCCACTTACTCCATCACCCACTTCTGTCCACTTCCCACGAGAGACGTGAATAAGGCTCAAATGACTTGTATAACAGGTTCTCCTCCTATTTCCAAAACAAGGAACAAGTCCACACAACATAGGCAAGTGTTGATACCATAGTATTCAAACACCGAACCGATAGCTTACATCCCGCAAGCGCCTTCCTACCTTTCCGATACAAGTCATACATAGCAAACACCTTCACAATCTGAACACCTTCTTCGCTTCCCTCCCTAAGATCAACCCCATCTCATTCACTTTGTGACCGAAACAAGTCCTGGAACTACCATTTCTCGGTTTAGGCCTATTTGCATGTATGATTTGGACCACACTCCCGTGTAGCATTTGTTTAAGGTTTAAACTCATTTCTCATCCACACACCCCAAATTACCAAAACCTAAGTAGAGATAGTTTTCACCCATAAACAATTGGCACCACAAATGGAGGTTAATCTCTCGGTTGTAAAGTCAATTTCTTCAATCCGATTCACCTCATCAATTTCAAAAAAGGATAGATCTTAAACCAATTCAATCAACAATTCATTTCAAGATGGTAGAACTGTGTCCTGGATCAAGAATCAATCCCGATGGAGCTGGCACAGATAACACTCCTAGTGTCAATGTACCGCCAAGTGAGAGCTACCATGGTCAATACATCTCGTGGAGCCGTCACTTCTATCCCCAACGTTTGCGGAGCAGAGACATTCCAAAGAGGTGTAACGCTCCCATCACTGTAGAGCTGAGACCAGCCGCGAATCCCGCATCTCCTCAAGTGTAACGCCTAGTGGTCACTCAGAGCAACAACTTTCACTCCTTCACCGGATTTAGGAGCCTTAGGACGGAGGAGGACCACGCCCATTACCATTGTAGACTTGATGGAGAAGGTGATATTCTTGCCAAGAGACTCAAACTGACATACGCAACTCAAAGAGGTACTCACTTCTCCCTTAAAACTTTAACCGAACGATTGCCGCAAGATTCACGGCAACCCTTGGAGTCGGCAAGGGATGCCTTCATCACACCCGAGTGTGGTATCACCCGACCCACATGAGTGAAGAAGATCGTGTTGCTCCCGAACGCCCAAGAGAGAGGGACCAGCCCATCCAACTTCATCACACGTGAGGACCTGGAACGACTTTCCAAACCGAGGCAAAGGAAATCGATGGATGCACACCAACATCAGCCCGCGCACCCCCTCAAGATATGCAAATCTAATCCCTCTTCCAAGAGGATACACCTCTCCTAAATTCTCCCTCTACGATGGTACTGGTAACGCTCGTGAACACGTTTCTCGATTTTTTGGAATCCTTGGGGAGCATGAGTACAATCATGTTCTCCGCTCGAAAGAATTCTCGAAATCACTTACGAGGAGGGTATGACACCCGTAGTAACAACATCGTGACCTTACAAGATATCCAATCGGGGAGATGGTCGGGTGCATTCTACAGAAGTATTTCTTCGTATTCGAGCAGAGATCACCTTTTCAGATCTAGGGAGAGTCTCTCACAGAATGATGAGACTCAATAATGTCAGTAGTGCAAAAAGGTTCGCGAGACTTGTGAAAGCAAAAGATTTTAGACTTATAAAACTTAAAAAATAATGAAAACTTAGCTCAAAATTGATTCAAGATATGAGAAAATAACCAAGACACTCGATTTCACTTATTACACATGAATGAATAACGGTAAATAACCCAAACTCTAATTATCTTTCAAACCCTTTGTTTTCAATTCACAAATAATCGTGCAAATTCTCAAAAATTAATTGTATCCCTAAGCATAGATTATCTTAATACAAAGCATAATCTATCTAATTGAATCACAACTAATGACGAAAATTATGCAAACAATATAAAACTCATAGTGCCAAAGATCGAGTGAATTATAAATTATAAATTAGAAAATAAAATAGTTACCAATTATTCATGCGAGTCACTTCCTTCCTCATTGCCTTTGTTGTGGAGAATTAGCTACTCATCATGTTGGAAACACACTCAAAAATCATTATTATCGTTTCTCAAAGGGTGTTTACAAAGATGAAATGGAGAAAATGATGAGAACTGGAAACAATGTGTTTATAATTGTTGCAAACACTCACATGAAAGAACGACAGAGATGAAGTGTTGTTGTTTTTGTCGATCCGCACTCCCTCGCCTAATTGCCGTTGTCGCAGAAGAACGACCGCCTCGGTGGTTTAATGTTCTTTCGTGTTCTTCACACTGTGAATGAATATGCTTCGCAGAATCCCGATTTTTCGTTCTTGTAGTGTTTCCTCAAATCTCCCAAACTCTCCGTCCCCACTCTAATACCTCTCCTCACCACCTTTTATAGCCTCTCATGCCAGAAATCTCCTCCATAACTCCATATATTTTCTTCATTACTTCGCTTTAAAGAAAATATTCCTGGATATTTTCTTAACCTTTTTAATCTCCTCCAAGCCTTGATTCTGCATTCAAACACACTCCCTACACGCCGATACATCTTCCTAAGTGGTATAACACTGAGTTTCTGCACGAAAACCTCTCGACCACACACTCGCAGCTCTGAAAACCCGAGAGACTCTCGCTCCCTTCATCATTATCTAACCAAATTTAGACGAAGAATCAGACCCATACCAACCCTTTTAGGCCCAAAACAAATTTACCCAATGAATATCACTAATCTCACCGTAATTCCTCCAAAATCAAATCATAGAATGACGTGGTTTTCAAAGTTTATTTTCCCGCCAAATTATTTTCAAACTAAGAAGAAAGGGTTTCCCTTTATCCCGTGCTGGGTGAATAGCAGCCCAAATGAGGTGCCCCTTAACCAAAATGGGAGTCCGAATATAAATGTCCCTCCGGGTGTTCCGAGCAAACTTTTCGAGCCGAATTTTCCAATAATGTTTATTCCCCAAAATATCTACACACACATAAAACACCATAATAAGTACAAAATCGAGTGCCAATAATATATAGTATTGAGATCAAATTAGACACAAAAATGTGTCTATCACGAACAACGAGCATCCGAACGACTTCGTTAAGAGGTTCGTAACTCAAGCACTAGATTGTCATGATCCGAACATCACCGAACGCCGCTGGTGGAGCTGCATCAACGGGATGATACCCATATACCGCGCGCAGCTAGAGAATCGGGATTTCGACACCCTCCGAACTCCGTGAAGCTGCTAAACGTTCGGCCACAATCGCACCAAGATTGATGGGAAGAACTGGGTTGTTCGAAACGAAGATCCACGTGAGAGTCAGGAAGCAAAGGCCTCACAAACAAACAAAACACTCGGTCCTTTCGTGAGCGTGGTTGGCGAAGGAGGAAAAATGAAAGCTTCAAGAACGAACAACAACCTAAGCGTGCGGCTCCAGAGACACATGAATTCTTCTCAAAGGGAGCGGGCAAGATTCCCGACAAGACACCGAAGATACAGAGTTTCTGCTCCCTATAAATGAAGTAGTGAAACTCTTGGAGGCGTGGATTCAAGACGACGCCATCAAGCTGCCTCCTATCATACGTCCACCAACCGAGAAAGATATGGCGGATCCTAAGTACTGTCGCTAACATAGGTCTCGTTCACCATCCAACCAAAGACTGTAACAGGCTGAAACAAATCTTCAGAGAAAAGATAGAGACAGGAAAACTCCAGCTTGGAAACGAAGGTGTTCGTAGAGACCCTCTTCCTGTCAGGAACTGCATGATTTCTGGGGATTCCGTTTGCAAGACTGTACAATCTATGATGGAACATTTATGCGAAATCTTGTACTTCTCCAAAGCACAGCGTCAGGACATATTTGCAGCCCTCAACCGTGTTGTCTCGTGCAAACGCTTGTATCTGGAAGAGGAAGCGGTCTCGAAACCTCGACCCTTGTCGGAAGATGCAAGCAAGGGAAGTTGGGGACTCTTAACTGCTGCCTGCTTTGAAGGATATCGAGTTTGATAACACATTAATCGATACGGCCTCTGAATTCAACATCATCACTCTCCATGACCTTAAAAGGAAGAAGATTTCAAAACAGGAGGCTACTCGCAACCCAATTGTGATTAAGACTCCGAGAGGAGAACTCAGAGATGCATATGGATACATCGATCTTGAAGTAAAATTGGGCGATGCCTCGACACAAACAAAGTTCTACATAGTCATAGAGCATCCGAATTACGACATGATCCTAGGACGCTCTTGGGTACACGACAACAAGACAACACTGAGAGTTTGCCCTCTACAGTGTTACGACACTCGAAAGGATCTCTAACAAGCCGTCTAGACTCAGAAGGCCGTCCAGTCTGCGTGACACAACTTCCTGGAGAGAGACCATCAGCATACATTAAGAGGATCCGAGCTCAAGTAAGTCTCATCACGTAACCCTTCTTGCAACCGATCACTCCTCACTCTTATAAGTCCTGGGACTGGCTCCAACCAACAAACCAACCCCGGCTAAGAGATGTGAATGGGAATCCGGCCCTTCAAACGCTTTATCAAGAGCGTAGAGGTCGTCTTGGTCAAAGACGATAAGGCCAAGGTCCAGGTATCCGCACGCCCAAACCCATTTGGAATTGGAGATCTGGTGACAAAGACGACTGCATTCAAGGTTGGGAGCATGACTGGTGAAAATGACCACTCCACCCGACTCACCCACCGAAAGAGAAGATGAACCGTGCACTGGTAGCAGATGTTATCCTAGGCGGCTACCTGCAAGCTCATCAACGCTCGATAAACTAGAAGGCATAACAATTCACTCACAATGGCTCTAACCCTATCGAACTTAAGACGTTGTGCTACCACTTTCCAGCGTCCTCCACACTTTAAAACGCTGTGCTATTTCCTCCAGCAGTGTTTCCTTTTACAATTTCATGTCATATTTGTAATTCCTCCAGAAAATGATTGCAATACTTGCATTCATAGTTAGGTTTCAATTTTAGATTTTCAATTTAATTGAAGCATTATTTCCATCTGAGAACCTCTCTACCCCTAAAAACACAAAGTCCTGAGTCAGCCTAAATCAACCCACTAGAGCAAGGAAGGAAACCCTAAGCAAACATCTAATGGGAAGAAGAAAATAGAATGTGTGCACAAAGGAAAATGATTTGAGCTATCGACCCTGAAGAAGACCAAGGAGATCTCACGTCGGAGCACATACAGATGCAATCTTAACGAGGG
Source organism: Papaver armeniacum (assembly GCA_023531295.1). Classification (NCBI taxonomy): domain Eukaryota; kingdom Viridiplantae; phylum Streptophyta; class Magnoliopsida; order Ranunculales; family Papaveraceae; genus Papaver; species Papaver armeniacum. Next base: position 97,885 of record JAJJWW010010515.1, on the reverse strand, counting down.
GTTATGACATAAACCTTTATTCAATGGTAAGCAAACAGAAGAAAAGATCTTGAACTCACCACACTGAGTACAAGAAAGAGGTTCAAAAATTACGAGAATACACTTGAAAAGAGAAAAAGAAGCAAAGAGGTTTAGCCGTCAAGAAGAATAACCGCGCCGCACCACTCGCTGGTCCCGCTTCAACGCCATCACTTGTTACCGCTTCTCCCTTCAGAGCCTCAGTTTCCGCTTCAGATGTTTCCGCAGCAACGTTCTCCGTCCTAACATCATCGGCAGGAACAGCTTCCAAGTCTTCCTCAAAGCCCACAACAACATTAGGGTTTGCGCTGATTGCCTTCGAACACTCAGGTCCGTCTGTGTCAGAATCAAGGATTATTACACCGTCCTGGATTGGATAATCACGCCTATCTTCATCCGGAGGCCGTTATGCTCCACTCTCCTCCTCTTAACTCGCTGCTGCAAATCTTTCTCGCTTTGCGCTTATCGGCGCTCTCAACGCTTCCTCATGCCTCCACCGTTCTTCCATGTCGATCGCACATGAAGGGAACATATGCGTCCACAGTATACTGCAGGTGCAATGCGACATCCTCAGTATAGCACGACCAACTTCACGAAGTGGGAGATCAATTTTAGCCATTACCTCCTCGTGCGCATTAGTCTCGGGTTTGTCAACTTCAAACTCTCTTCCTGGAGAAGTTACGAATAATCATCGCCCACTGCTTCCATGATAGAGTCTGCAAAGAAAAGAAGTTATGGGCACACAAAATATGTGTATCATCATCAACAAATCAGAAGATCATATGAGTACGGAGCAATACCTGAGATACAAAAGGAACGACTATGTGATGAGAAGAATCCTTAGAATTTTTCTTTATAATCTAACAAGTCAACGTAATCCTGTGAGAAAATGAGTCTCTACTTGCCACCTATAAAGTCTACCGATTCAAGATAGTGATCAATGATGCTTATCGGATATATCGAGGAAAGCAGAGTGTAATGAAGGGAGTGCACCTAGTACAAGAAATGGGCCAAGCTCTGTCCGGATAATACGAAGGAAACCCAAAGCGACTCGCGCGATCAAGTCCTGCTCCCTCCATCATCCTAATCGAGGACCGACCAGTTCCTGGACAACACCGCACGATGCTTGACCTATGCGGTAAATGTATATTCACCTTAGCTTGGTCATTTATGTATACAAACTTGTCACTATCTTATGCCTACCCCACAATAGCGTAACCATTATGCGCTAGGCAGGGACTTAATGTTTATGGTGGATTTTCACTTAAGGCTAAAATTGTAAAGGGCCAAAATTATGGGCTAACATCTTGCAAAAGATAAAGCCATTAATAAGTGACGTAATATTTCTTCACTTTACTAATTCACCTAGAATAGAGCATGTGGTAACAATCCCAAGATTCTCATGAATTAAATACAAAAATTCATCCGAGTTGGAGCATGTAGCAACAATCCCATATACCCCGTGAATTTACAACATTATTAATCAATGCATATCCAGACTTTGTATTTCATGTATTCATTACCGATATGCATGATGACGATCGAGTGTTGTTCTCACAGAGCAACACGAATCTCCAAGCATTAATAATGAAGCATGTAATGAAATACCCATACAGAGCTACAACTCTGGTGTGTTATACTAGCCCGATTGAGCATAGTTTGAACCCGGGATCGACCATACTCGGTCTCACAAACGATCACGACCATCCAACTTCACTAGCATGATTGGATGGCTTAGATTAAATCCATGACCCCAAGCAGGTATTGGAATATACACCACCGACCCAACGCGGGCCCCGCATGGTCGGCCTCCCCAAGGGGTGGCATAGCTTGCCAAACCGTCCAAGCCAAAGCGAGATAGACGAAAAACCCTAATTAGGGTTTACGTACATTACATGTATCGCAAAACAAGTCTCAACCATCCATCTTCGCAGCATGAGATGGAGGGTGTAGATGTAGATTCAAAGGGCCCAGAGCATGTCAACACAAACATTGTGGGCCCGCCTACATACATGACCGATGGGTCAGGACCAACTATAGTTGGTTGTCTTGATTCGTGCGCCCCAAACTGGTATGATGACACGCGGATCGGCAAAACTTAATTAGGGTCGTGTCGCGATCACGAGCGTCCATCTTCTCCGCCATGTAATGAAGGGTCCATGAATAGACTAAGCAGTCCGTAAGTATTAACACGATCGGTCCGCACTCATCTCCACACTCGATCGACCTGCATCAAACTTGGATGCACATTTTTATTTGCACGCCCAAACTAGGCGTGGTCACACTTCCCAGCCACAAACTGATCTCGACCGCTCAAGTTTACCGGACAAATTAAGTGGCTTAGATCACGTTTCTATGGGACGATGAAGTACAAGTATATACACCATCTCACCATATGCACGCCGGATCGATCGTCCAAGACCGACCAAGCTTGGTCGTCTTGGAACGCAGCTCCCAAAATCGGCATGATGCGCGACTTTTGCGGCACCAGCATTTCCGTTGCAAATCGATCTCAACCGCTCCTCTTTGCCTGGTCAAATTGAGTGGCCTAGATCGCACCTTCATGGGACAGTGAGGTATGGACGTGTACACCAGAGATGCCGTCTACACGCATGTCCGGTCTGGTCCTTTCCAAAACACCTCCCCATGCTTGGATTCGACCAAGCTAAAGAGTGATGCTTGTGCACCTCTTCAAAAACCCTAATTACATCAGTGAGTGTCTCAAAGATCATCTCGTCCAGTCCAACTTCACCTGGCTTGGTTATATAACCCCAGTCGGAGTTAATTGGTCGATGAGGCGTCATGGTGATCACCACCGTCACTTTACCACATTATGATGTAGTACTAGCATAGAATACACACGATACTTCACAAGTATCGACTTCCTAAATAACTTAGTTATTTAATCTAGCATTACATGCTACTTCCGTGGATCCCATGATCCACACACTCGAGACATCAATCATGTCACAACCTGGGGATACATACTCGGGTATTGGTTCTGGCGGTTTACGAGCGTGCAACGCGCCATCACAAGAACGTGTCGTGAAGTCATGGACTGAGTTAGAGATACAAGAGAAGTGGGCAAGACTGGTCGTGTAACACCAACACACAACTCCACTACTCCATTACTCCACTTCCTCCACTTGCCACGAGAGACGTGAATAAGGCTCAAATGACTTGTATAAATAGGTTCTCCTCCCTATTTCCAAAAACAAGGTACAAGTACAGACAATAGAGGCAAGTGTTGATACCATCGTATTCAAATATCTGAACCGATAGCCTACATCCCGCAAGCCGCCGCATTGTACTTCGATACAAGTCATACATAGCCAACACCTTCACAATCTCAACAACTTCTTCGCTTCCTCCCTAAGATCAACCCCATCTCCTTCACTTTGTGACCAGAAACAAGTCCGGAACGGTCATTTCTTGGTTTAGGCCGGATTTGCACAGATTGATTTCTCGAATCTATAAGCACTCCGTGTAGTGCATTTGTTTAAGTTTTAAACTCATTTCTCATCCACACACCCCAAATTACCAAAACCGTGCCAGGAGATAGTTTTCACCCATAAATAAATGTATCATGCATTGGTTATGAACATAGCGTTGATGAATGACAACATGAGATATATTTCATCCACACGACCAGCCATATCACTACACATTTTCTTCCACCTCACAGCTTAGATGCTTCAAGCTTTCGCCAACCCTTTGCTTCAAACCAAATACATCTTCAATGCCGAGTCGCGAGGAATTTTACTTATATACGCTCTAAAAATATAGCTTGTAAATGGTTGAAAGATGTTATAGTATTCTTTGGCAAACCTTCAAACCATTTTAAGGCCTCTCCTCGTTAAACTTTATGCAAAATATTTGCACAATATTGCATCATGATTCTCCCATTGTAACATACATCTCACATAAGCTTTGATGTGTTATATCTTACAAGTTGTTCCATCGAAAATGCTGTAGTTAACTGCTAGTAAATTGCACTTTGGGGGTATTCCTCCTAGTTGTACTTCTTGTGTGAATGGAGTTTTCGCAGCTTTCCTCATGGCTTCATCCAGATTGTCTCTTACCACCTTCTCTTTTATTATTTATCATTCCTCTAATTTCAGCTAACTCTCTCAAAATTTGTTCATTTATACCGTAATTTGTATCCATTGGTCTTTTTAACTCCGCCTCTCTTCTTCTGCGTTCATCTCTGTTTGACTTTCTTGTTCATCATTTTCTTATCGTTTTTTCTGCGATCTTTCTTTCACTTCTTTCATTAATTCTGCATACCGTTATATCTCTCATTTTCTCCTCTTTGCCTCCTTTCAATTCTCATTTGTACTCTATCATATTCTTCATTGATATTAACATTATTGCGATTTCGCTCACGCTTCCTTTCTCGATTATCATGATTATTCTGTCGAATTGCCTCTTGTAGTTCTTGTTCTTCCACTTCTGCTCTTAGTCTTTCCCTCTCGCGAGCTAGATGTGCTTGTTCAGTATAGTTTCTTTCAATTTCATCTTCAATTACTCGTTCCTTTCTTTGTATTTCTCTCCCATGCAATATTCTCCTTCCTTCTTCCTTATTTTCTTCGCCATCTTGATTATTTCGCCTTCGACGGTGTCTATTTCCACGATTTCTATCATTTTTCCCGTTTTGAAGAGTTTCAAGCACGTTGGATATGACGATCTTCCATTATTTCTCTTCCTTCGCGACGTTCTTCGCTCGGATTTTGTATTCCTCTCGAGTTTCTTCATTATGCATTTTCTATAGGCAAATTTTGTCTTATTTCTTCTCTAACTGATCTTGAACTTGATCTTGTAGTGCTTCTTGACCTTCTATTTTGTAATCTCATGTTTTCCAGTCCTCAACTCATGATTTTGCCTTGTCACAATTCTTGCACGTTCTTCACGCTTCTAATCGCCTTTCTTCATGTATTGTTTGCCTCAATGCCTCTAATGCTGCAATCTCTTCATTTACATGAATTATTCCTCCAATTACTTCTTGGTCTCTCTCCACTTGTCCATTGCCTCCTAATTGCTCGCTCTTCTTCCATTTCATCTATAGAATCCGATCGCCAAGTATGTACACTCACTTTGTCATAATCCACAGCTTCTATTTTTTGTATCGGTGTACGTTGAATTGATCAGTTGAAATCGATTTTCTCCATTGTTTCTTGCGTTCATTCTTGAAAATTCCTCCATTTCGCCTCTCATTTCTCTAGCAAGTCTCCTACTCCTTCTAACAGCTTGTTGGTTGTTTTGATGCATATCTTCTTCTAGCCATTTTTCAATCTTGATGAGTTTTTTGAAAATTATATGAAATTCTTTATCTACTATTCCAAATTCTTTCCAATCACAATATCAATCTTCGATCCACTGCTTCTAGCGCCATATATAATTAGCAGGAAATCCTACTAATACACACCTCACAAGAATTCGTAATATTCAGACACACCTTTAAGATCAACAATCAATCTCTTTATTAATTGAGTTAGAAAATTTACAAGAAGGAAGTGAAATCAAGAATATAATTGTTACTCTAAACTTTCTCTCTCCTCAAAACTTTCTCTCCCGTCTAAAAAGATCTCTCCCTTTCTTAAGCCTGTTCGGCTCTTTATATAGGACATTATAGTGGATGACATAATCTAATGTCTGTCCTTTATTTCGGATCGACTTGCCACACTCTCTGCAAGTATTCAAATATTAAATCTGCACATACTCCGTAAATCTCGCTAGGTCTTCGCATCTTTCGTGTTCAGCTGCCGTCATCCGTTGCGTCATTTATATTACCCATCTGCAGATATCTTCGCAATGTGTCGATTTATGGATTTGCGAGGGTCTTGGTGTTGCGATATTCTGATCCTACAGTTGAATAACCCTTACACAAGTAGAGAACGTGAGACCTCACAGAGGGATTTTGTGGAACAATCATGTGTGAAGAATCCACTAGTAAGTGGGCCTTGCGCTAAGAGTCTAACTGCTAGGATCAACCTAAGTTCACATAACTTAAAGCTTCAGTTGGTTACACCTATGAGTGCTACTACTTGGTGGTTCGATGGGATGGAACTTGATATGCTGCGCGCTTTGGTATCCGGTTACAAGAGGAAATTTGGGAATAACTACTCTGTCAGTCGCTTTCCTACGGTTGGTGATGAATGGTTCTAACGAAGATAGATAAGTATACTATTGAGTCAACATTTGGTAACGACGAAGGACTCCTTGATCAACCCTTTCATCTTATTCTCTTTTTATTTAATTCATAAACCAACCCCCCTTTTACTTTGTTTTGCTATCTAAATAACATATCACTTACACAGCTCTCTGTGGGAACGATCCTTACTACCATTATATTACCAGTTAATTGTGTGGAAATAAGTGATTTAATTTGATTGCATTCACTGACACGCATCAAATTTTAGCGCCATCACGGGGAGCAATTATAATTGATTTGTTATTTGTTTAGCTTGTTTTTGTTTTTAGATTTTTGTTTTGATTTTATATCTCTTGTGAGTCGTCATGTTTACTTACGGAAATAACATGTACGTGGCACAAGATTACACATACAACGAGTGGTAATCAATATGGATTTCAATCTCATTCTTATAACAACTACCAACCATCCTATGGGTATAATCAAAACCAATCTTTTGGATATGATCAATATCCACAGTAACCTTATGGATATTCTCATACATGTCAACAACCTTATGACGGGCATGTAAGTGAAAAATCACAAGGATGGAAGGATAGTTATGTTTCGATCAATTGTTTTTTAGTAATGTGAGATATACGAGAGAGGTTTGAACTCAAAACTTATGATAGTGTAACCAAACCCACTCATATTGCTCATATTTCACCTATTCAAAGGGAAGAGTTACGATCTAGATATTCTATTGTGAGTAATGATAGAAACGTTGTTGATGGTGGATATTCATTCAAGGCTAAAATTGTAAAAGCCAAAATTATGCGCTAACATCTTGAAAAAGATAAAGCCATTAATAAGTGATGAATACTTCTTCACTTTACTAATTCACCTAGAATGGAGCATGTGGCAACAATCCCGATAGATTCATCGAATTAAATACAGAAATTCATCCAGGTTGGAGCACGTGGCAACAATCCATATACCCCGTGCAATTTACAGGCATTATTAATTAATGCATATCCAACTTTGTATTTCTCGTACTCATTACCTCGCGACAGCATGACGACTAAGTGTTGTTCCAAGCAGAAAGCAACACGAACCTCCAAGCATTAATAATGAAGCATGTACGAAATACCCGTACGCAGGTTGCAACTCTCGGTAGTGTTATACTAGCCCGATTGAGCATACAACTCTCGATGTGTTATACTAGCCCGATTGAGCATACATCTCTCGGCAGTGTTATACTAGCCCGATTGAGGATGTTTGAACCTCGGACTGCATCCATATCGGCCTCATAAACGATCACAACCATCCAACTTCACCAAAGATGATTGGATGGCTTATATTGAATCCATGACCCCAAGCGAGTATTGGAATATTCACTACCGACCCAACGCGGTCCCCGCATGGTTGAACTCCCAAAAGGGTGGCATAGCTTGCCAAACCATCCAAACCAGAAGCAACAATCTAGGGACAATATCATCACACTAGGAGAAAGGAATACTGAATACTTCCATACCATTACCCTGAGAAGAAGGAAATGGAATACTATAGAGAGTATTCTTAACACTCAAAATGTGGCTACAAGGAATAGAGTAGAGATTAGCTCAATCCTTAGAAACTACTTTAAGACCCTTTCTGAAGAAACAACTATAAACCAACAACCATATAACCAACTTTTCCAGGATATTATACCAGTTCTCACCTCACAGGACAATTCCAGTATTTTAATTCCTCCTACTAGAGAAGAGATACTTCTAGTCCTGAAAAACATGAAACCCAATAAATCACCAGGACCGGATGGGTTTCCTGTAAGCTTTTTTATTCAAAACTGGGACACAGTTGGACAACAAGTTACCTTCACAATTCAAGATTTTTTTGAAAACAAGAAAATGCATCCTGAAATAAACAAGACTCAGATACATTTCGCAATCTTTTTGCCATCAACTCCGTTGATCCAATACAAGAAGTCTCTCTCTTCTCTCTATGAGGATCAGTCTCCTCTTTTGAGTTAACTCGGTTAAATATTTTCTTCAGCAATGTCTTTTTCTATAGCTTAACTTCTCTACAATCTTGTTTTTCCTACAAAATGTTTATCTAGCTTCTCATATTTTTATGTATCATTGATCAAGCTAACCTTTCTTTTTTATTTTTACTTTCTTTTAATAAGGAACTAAACTATTCTGTATTCTTCTTATTGTGTATGCAGTTTGTTTAATCTCCAATGGCTTTTGCCTTTATTCATATTGTGATTATTTTGCTGAAGTTTTTCAATAAGCGTTTGTTATGGTGTTTCATCCGTGTTGGTATCCATGGTTTCATTGATGTGGAGGAAGAAGACTCATATCCGTCTCAACTCGGTAACTCAACTCACGGTTTCATCCCGCCTTGAAGATAGTTCAAAAAATTTCAAATTTCATATAGTCAAACAAATTAGAAAACTTAGTTTCCTTTTTTCTCTCTTTTTGGTCAATTAACAATTGGTTTCGGTTACCAAACTCATCGAAATCTTGCTCAAATCAATTACCTTATTTCAACTCAATATCTTGACAATTCAATTCCAAATTATCTCCAGCTTACATGTTTATGATATTCTTATAAAACATAAGAACCATCGAGTTTATTTTTATTATCAAGATTCAAAAAAAAAGTAACCGTGGAGGAGAAAACGCAAGTACCGTAGGTGATCTTGTTAACAAATTCAAACAAGCTACTTGGATTTGGGTGATACGAATGATATTGTTGTTTTTCAAAAAGAGAATACAAAGAGAGTGAAGAAGATTCAAACCGGGAAGCAAATCGCGATTGGGAAAGTTATTATAGAGGGAAGAATGAACTATGACACTGTTGCAAGATTCATCAAGTTCACCTGGCCGTTCTTAACTCAAGATCAACTAAGAATTGTGGAGGTTGAACCTAATATTATGATCTTCAAGTTTAGTGACTGGAATTTGTTAAAAATTGTGATTGAGCAAAGACCTTGGCACATCAACAAGCACTTATTGGTGGTACATGACTACATTCCTGAGTTGGTATATACTATCAAGCACTGGGGCTTTCAACAATTTTGGATCCAGTTAAAATTTCTTTTACCAGAACACATGAATGTTGCATCTGTGACCAAGATTGGGGAAGTTGTTGGTGAGGTAACAAGCATAGAGCCAAAGGATGCCATCCCTAATGGCAGTGACCCTGTGAAAGTTTGTGTGAATGTGTATTTATCGATGCCAATGAGGATAGGTGTTAAAGCTTTAATAAATGCAGGTGTCTTTCGCTGGCAATTTTTTTTTTATGAAAGACAACCTCCTCGTATCTGTGCGGAGTGTTACGTAATCAACCATTGCAGTGGTGCCTGTAAAGATGCAACAAATTATTTGAGAAAGGCACATGAAAAACCTTATTTCTTTGGGAAAGCTAACAGTGTCAGGAAAACTATCACTACTATGAATTCTTCTTCAGCTCCAGAACCAAAAAAAAATCAAAAGAAGTTTGTTAACAGTTCTATTTTAGTCCCTCCAAAGGATGGACAGATCATAAACATGGACTTCTTACTCAAAAGGAAAGCTACGGAAGAAACAGAAGATTTAAGACTTGGAAAGAGGCTCAGATCTAATGAGGAAGGCAGCAACAGTATCACAGAGTTTGAGTCTTCTTCCAATGATACCATCATTGATACCAACACGATGAACCAGAATACTCACATGGTCAAAATGGGAGATAATCAAACTTCTACCACTGATAAGAAGAGTCAGGTAATTCCTCCCTTTTTTGTTAAAATTAATTTTCTTTTTACTCAATTTGATAAGTTTGATCTACGTCGTTTATATTGCTGTTTTTCCTTGCCTGCATTTATTACGTGAAAAAACACATTAATTTTTATAGATTTCTTAGAATACAACATATATGAGCATCAACTTATTCTCTCATTAAGATAGTATTTGTAGGATTTTTGTGTCTTATCTCTTTTCATTTGATAATGAAAATCGTTTCCTGGAATGTTCAAGGGCTAAAAGTCACAAATACTAGAGATCATATCAAAGATATCATTAGGACACAAAACCCTGATATTATATTTTTATGTGAAACTAAATTAAATGAAGCTAAGATGAAACCTCTTGTAGCTCCATATCATTCTCCCAATGTGAGATATCTATCTTCAGTTGGTTTGTCTAGAGGCCTGGTAATTATGTGGAAGAATGGTTTTTCTTGTGAAGTTTTGTCCTGTGAAAATAACATGATTCATCTCCTCATCCTAGACGATCCTAGTCAGCCTGAATGGTTATTATCGTGTATGTATGGTTATGGGAAAGGTCATAAAAAACAGGAACAATGGGATTTCATCAATGAAACGGGAAAGAACATCTCCAGTCCTTGGTGTTTAATAGGTGATTTAAATATCCATATATCTAATTCCAATACTTCTACTTCTACTTCAAGTGATGGTGGTATTAATGCGATGCTTCAAGATATTGGCTTAGAAGACTTGGGTTTCATAGGTCATGAACATACCTGGACTAATAATAATCTTGGCACTGGGAAAAAACGCTCAAGAATTGATCTAGCTCTTGGTAATCCATCCTGGAATGTTTGCTTTCCTTATTCAATAGTTCTTCATCTAAATCAAATGGGCAATGATCACTGTCCAATTATGCTCATTACTGATTACAATCAACCTATATTGTGGAAGCCATTCAAGTTTTTTCAGACATGGTTAACTGACAAGAGATGTGCTGTTGAAGTTGCTAAAGCATGGAGCATTCATGTTCAAGGGTCTGCTGCTTTCAAACTCAATAAAAAACTGCAGTTTACAAGAATTGCACTTGCTAAATGGAATAAGAAGCATTTTGGTGATATCAATATGAAGGTAAATAGCCTTAACAAGGAACTCTCTGCACTACAAGATCTTCTTTTTTCTCAAGAAAATACTTTTAAAGCTTTCCAAGTGAATGAGGAACTTCAAAAATGGCATCACATTCAACATGAATTTAATAAACAGAAATCAAGAGACAATTTTCTAAAAGACATGGATAATAATACTAAGTATTTTCATGCTCTTTACAAGAGGAAAAGATCAAGAAACAATATTCATTCATTAAAAGATAGAAATGGGAGCTGGGTTCATACAAGAGAGCAAGTGGCAAATCTGCTTACTGAGAATTTTCAGGATATAAGTACTTCTTCAAATCCTAATATTGAAGAAAGATTTTATAATCATATCCCAACTGTCATTACTGATGAAAATAACAGTTTGCATACTTCCATACCAACTAATGAAGAGATATTTAATACTCTCAAGAAAATGGAGAGCTGGTCTGCACCAGGACCAGAAGGCTTTCAAGATGGTTTTTATAAGTCTTAATGGAATATCATAGGAGAAGATGTTTGCAACATGGTTAAGGACTTCTTTAGCACCAAAAATATGTCTCAATCCCTGGACAAGACTTATATTTCTCTAATTCCTAAAACTAAGAAGCCTACTACACCATCCGAATTCAGGCCTATAAGCTTGTGTAACACCTCTTACAAGATTGTCTATGATCTTAGTGTCAAGAATGAAACCCTTGATGGATAGAATCATTTCTCCCTATCAGTCAGCCTATGTGTCTGGGAGATTAATAAATGATAATACTATCATAGCTCATGAAATTATTCATTCTATGAAGAAGAAAGAAGGTGAAGGTGGATGGTTAGCTCTCAAAGTTGATATGTCAAAAGCCTTTGACAGGCTTGAATGGTGTTTTATTCTAAAAGTTATGAGAAGTTTTGGTTTCTGTGAAGATTGGATACAGCTCATTCAACAATGCATTAGCACGAAATCATTATTTGTACTTCTTAATGGTTCTCCATGTGCAGAGTTTAATCCTTCAAGGGTAATTAGACAGGGAGATCCCCTATCTCCCTATCTATTCATAATGGCAATGTAATGGTTTTCTAGAACTCTTACTTCAGCTCATCAAACAAAGAAAATACCAGGTATCAAAGCAGCTAGAGGTGCTCCTCCCATTAATCATCTACTCTTTGCAGATGATTGTCTTATCTTTACACATGCTAATTAAACCAGTGTCACCAATCTCTTACAAATTCTTGAAGATTTTGGAGCTCAATCTGGTCAGGTCATTAATTTTGACAAATCATCCATTTTATATAGTACTAACTTGGATCCTTCATACTGTGACTCTCTTAGTCACATTCTTGGTGTAAAGAATATGGACAGTAGTGAGAAATATCTGGGATCTCCACTTCTCATAGGAAAATCTAAAGTTAAGTCTTTTGAAGAAATTATAACTGCTTTTGAAAGGAGATAACTAATTGGTAAGGTGAGTCAATGTGTCAAGCTGGTAGAGGTACAATGGTAAAGGATGTTCTCAATGCGGTTCCTTTATACCAGTATGAGTACCTTTAAGATTCCAAAAAGCTGACAAAGCCTAGATACATTGCAGAGAAAGTTCTTTTGGGGCTACAAATCTAATAGAGGTAACAACCCTATCTCATGGAGTAATATCTGTATACCAAAGGAATTCGGAGGATTAGCTTTTAGAGATCTTGAGATGATGAATCAAGCTCTGCTGACAAAAATGGCTTGGAGAATCAGTTCACAACCAGATCTGCTATGTGTCAAAGTTTTAAGAGCTAAATATTTCAGTGGTGAAGAATTTCTGCATATTCAAAATGATAGAAATAACTCTTCATGGATCTGGAAGGGTATTGAAGAGGGCCTCAAAAATCTTCAAAAGAATGTGTGCATGGAGATCAAAAATGGTAAGAAGACTCGAATATGGAAGGATCATTGGATTATCAATCTGCATGAAAAACTAATTCCTACTTGTCCAACTCATGAAAGTTATACGTATGTCTCTGAACTCATAAACCCGGATAGCTCTACATGGAATATCAGCTTGTTGCATGTTCTATTCACTCCGGAAGTAACAGATAAAATCATAAGAATGCGGATCAATATCCAGGAAGAAGATGTTGTTAGATGGAAACCTACAAAAGATGGTTTATTTACAGTTAAAAGTGCGTACAACAAGCTGGTAGAAAACTCTGTCTCTCAACAAGCTACTCTCAATGCTATCACTAAAGAAGTATGGAAATCCCTATGGAAGATGAAAATTCCTCATAGAATCAAACTCTTCATATGGAAGTGTGTTAAGGATATTGTTCAGACGAAAGATAAAACAACTCGTTATAATAGTAGTATTGGCTTTCAATGTAACATCTGCAGTTTCCAAGTGGAATCTCTTTATCATCTACTACTTGAATGTAGTTTTGCTCGATCTGTTTGGATGCATCTGAATGTAAACATCGACAGACTAGCAGAAAATTATGGGAGTATCAAAGAATGGATGATTTTTTGGTTCAGCAGTCAACATTTAAATGGTCTAGAAGATCAAAATACTTGGAGGCTGACTTTGATGGGGGATGCTGGATAATATGGAAAGAAAGATGTGAAAACGTCTTTGAGGATAAAACCCTAAACCCTATCTCAACTGCATCTAGAATACGATTTCATTTACAAAACTTTTCCTTGTCTCTGAAATACACTACACATCCATGTTATGATATTTTGAACACCACTGAGCATGCACCTGCTAATATATCTACAATTTTTGTTGATGCATCCTTTGATCATGTAACTAATACTGCTGGCACTGGTATTGTACTTTTAACTTCTGCAGGTACCTACTCAGGTGTCAAAGGATCTTATGCAGACAGAGTGATTGACCCCGAGTCAGCTGAGTGCATGGCTATTCTGAGGCACTGAGTGGATTAAGGAGAAAACATTACCGAAATTCACCTCGTAGTCGATGCATAGATAGTTGTGAAAACTATCACATCTGATATTAGTTTAGTTAGATGGGAAAGTAATAATCTTATTAGTAAGATAAAAACATTGATTTCTTCTTTGAATTTTTGCAAGATATATCATATCAAACGAGATCTAAATAATGTAGCTGATAGTATCTCTAAGAGAGTTAGGAAATACAAGCTTTGTATTGAAGAGTTCATGGATTTTTCACCATGGATAAACTCTGTACTGCTAAGGCAGCATTTTCCTGCTTAAGTTTAATAAATCGTCATATTTTATCAAAAATAAAATAAACAAGACTCATCTCTTCCAGATTCCTAAGGTTAAGCATCCAAAAAATCCAAGTCAATTCCGACCAATAGGCCTGTGTAACACAGTATATAAAGTGATAACAAAGATTATAGCCAATAGAATTAAACCATTTTTAGAAAAAAAATAATTTCTCCTTTTCAATCAGCTTTTCTTTCCTCAAGACAGATATCAGATAACATCATAGTGGCTCATGAAATTATTCATTCTTTTAAAAACAAGAAAGCAAGAACCGGTGGTTTAGGTTTAAAATGTGAAAAATAATATAACCGCCTACTATATGGGTTGAATATAGAGAAGCCCCACAAAATGGATCCTCCCCTATCAACTCCATTCTTTCACATTTTGATATTTCTAGGCCCAAAACTTTAGATTTCGTGGCTTGGTAATAAAGTTTAGGGTTTGGGGGAATTCGTAATACCAAAAATGCCCTTTACTATATATACCTAATGAAATAGGCTATAGGTTTCATTTCCAGATTCATTTTCATTTTCACTTTCTCTCACTTCTCTCTCGTCTCTTCTCTGAAGAAAATTAGTGTTCTTTCATCAAACCGAAGAAAACAATTGCAGATAGCAAAAAAACGATTCTCGCTCCATCGATCTTCGCTGATGACGTTTACGTATTATAGAAGAACGAAAGCAATCATTCATTTTTGGTTTTAGATTGAATCTCATACTAGAGCTTCAACGATTCTTTTAGGGTTTTCTTTCTTCCCTATCAGTTACAATCGAATCTCTGTATTTTTCAGTTGATTAGAAGATATCTCATGTATTGATTGAATTATTCTAGTTTTCAATCGATTTATAGATTTAATCGATTTGATTCAAACAGGTTTAACAACTGATCATCAATCTACAAGTTCGAATCAATCAATTGACTCTAATTTTTTATTTCGAAGCTACTTCAGGTAAGGTTTTCGATTTGATTCAATATGTTTTCCTCATTTAGTAGTTCTATTTTCTTAGTTTGATTAGGTTCTGATTTTTTTTTCGTTGACTTTATTCAGATCAGAGAAGAACATGATTTTTATTGAATCAACAGGTTTTGAATCTAGTTATGTTTAGGTTTGTTGTTGTTTCTGTTGATGTTGTTGTTGTTGTTGTTTAAGTTCGATTTGTTGATAATACTAGTTCTAGTTGAATTCAATCAGCTAAGAAGATATTCTTCATTCAATAAAAACTCTGATCTCTCATAATTCTAGTGGAGCCAGTTGTGGACTCTTGTTGGTGTTTTTATCTTGCTTATCTTGACTACACATGTTGAGTTTGATTAACGAATCTATGGTGGTGTTGTTGGTAGAGATGCAGGTTTTGGAGGAGTATGAAGAGGTCAGTGGTGGTAGAGGTGGTGGTATTGGAGCAGGTTTGAAGGAGGATTTTGAAGTCGGTGGTGTGTTTTAATTGATGAATCAAGGAGATGATGAGAAGATAGAGGATGAACTATTTTAATTTTCTACTCATTGGTGCTAGTGGTCACAGTAATTAGCCGATTTCACAAGGTTCTCTTCTTTTTTAAATGTTTATATTTTTGTTGTGATCAAGGTTAACTTATTCTGATAAATTTACTACGTTAGCATCCCCTGTGAATTATTGGTTTTTACTGTTGAATTATGCATCGAGATAGTTCCGCGTAGTGACATTGATTATTCGTGATAAACTTACCGATTTTTCTCCATATAGATATTCTTATGACGCTTTGAATACCAATATCAGTTCTCTGATTATCATGTAGGCCTTCTTGATTAGTTACGACTAGCTACTTCTTTTCTTGAAAGGTAGTATATGAATATAGGTCTGGAATGGTTTCACTTAACTCATACATCTGATTAACTACACATTACACCTGTTTAACTTCACATTACACAGGCCATATGCATGACAGTTTTCAAGTTTAACTAGCATTGGTAGAATATGGATGTGTAACTAGTAGTTACACATGCTAATTAAATGTGTAACTTCTAGGTACACAAGCTAAATGAATGTGTATCTACTAGTTACACATGCAAATTTGATGTGTAGCTTATAGTTACACATGCTAATTTGATGGGATATGCATATGTAACCTAATATGAAACTTCTATCAGTTATAGTGGTTATATTTATGAAATTGAGGAAATAACATCAAGTCATAGTAGTAGGGAGTAGCAGTGGAGCTAGTGATTCTGGAAATGATGAGATTGGATGTGGAATTGTTAGTAATGATTATGTAAGTTTGCGAGATAGTTTGAATGATGGGGCTTTGGATGTGGGGTTGCTGGGAAACAACATTTATATGAGGTTTGTCTGCTTTAAAATACTGTTTTGTTTGTATTATAATTTTTGGGATTTTGGAATATAATACTTTTGAGTTTTCTTTCAGCTTCTGAAAGATGGTAATTACATTGCATCTTTGGGGTAGAGTATCTTGGAGTTCTGTAAAGAACTGGGTGCTTATTGTTGGAGGCCAATCGGTTGTATCTGGATCTTAATGCATAGTCATGCCATAAATCGTGCGGAGCAGTCTCAGATTTCTTATATACATCAACATACATTATACGTTTATTGTACAGTTCATGATTTGATCATATTTGCAGAGTGTTATAGCTTGGCAAGATAAATGGACTTGTAGCTACTAGTTAAATGTGCTAGTTAGATGTGTAACTTATAGATACACATGCTAATTAGATGTGTATCTACTAGTTACACATGATAATTAGATGTGTATCTTATAGATACACATGCTAATTGGATAGGATATAAAGCATATGTTATATGCATGATGATCGTTTGCTAGAAAGTGGTGGTGGCAGTCGTCATAGGTAATTATTTTATTTCATTTTATGTTACAGTTATGATTCGATTTCAGTAAAACTCATATTTGATTTAAACGAAGGAGATTTAGTTGCTATTATACCTATAAATGCTTGTTTAACTATGAAACATCATTAACCAAAGACATAGTTGAAGAATATGGATTAATCATCAGGATTTTCAGGTTGTCTTAATGTATGAGAAAAAGTATTGGTGAAGCTTCTAATTGGGATGGTTATTTCCGTTGACATATGTTTAACCACCTTGTCAAGGATACGACATTTCATGAATTGACCTCATCTTTCGACGTTAACTGCAGCCCATGGCTTTGGCACGATCCATGAAGTTAGTTGCAAAGACGACAACTTCAAAAATTGGAAGTAGTTTTGGCACGATCTCATGCGATGAGACTGGAGCTGGGTACATTGTTGAGTCAACTGGAGTGTTCACTGACAAGGACAAAGCTGCTGCTCATTTCAAGGCTTGATATTATCCCATACCGTTTATTTTTAAACCTAAGTTCCTTTGGGTTTTGAAGTTGCAAAAGACATGGATGTGTAACTGCAGATACACTTCTACATGGATGTAATCACTGATTACACATGCATATTGTATGTGTAATCGCATATTACACATGCATATTGAAAAATACATGGATGTGTAATCGCAAAGATACACATCTATACGGATGTGTAACTGCTGATTACACATGCATATTGTATGTTGGTTGGGTGTAAGACATTAGAGTCTTAGACATTTCTTTGCATTATAAAAGCATTTGTGCATCTCCGCACATTAGTTTAGATTCTATGAACATCTCGTAACTCTTGGTTACATGAGGAAAATGTATGTGAACTCTTAGTAAACTAGGAAAATACATGTGTATTACCAATTACACTAGGAAGATGTTGAATGTGCAACTCCTAATTACACTAGTCATTTGCATGTGTAATGCTTAGCTACACTAGTCAGTTCATGTGAAACTATGTATTGTTGTATGTACCGTTCATTTAATCTTATAAAACCGATTGCTTGTTGTTATATTTCCTCGTGTTTCAATAACTTCATAAAAGCTAATTGGTTATTTGTGGTATTGGTCTAGCTGGAATTGAGTTGACGCGGAATACACAAGTCGATGCATGTGTAAATCTCAATTACACTATATAGATGCATATGTAACTCTCAGGTTACACTACCGCAGTCGTGTGTAACTTTTTAGTTACACATGCTAAGAAATTATTGTAAATAAATCTTAAAGTAATATATGTATTTTTTTATGTTTTCTTTTTAATGTCTATTTTTTTGATGCGTAACTTGTCATTACACATGCCATATGGATGTGTAACCTCTGGATACACATGTCATGTGCATGTGTAACTTATGCTTACACATGTCATACGCATGTGTAACCCTTTCATGTCATACCCATGTGTAACTTATGGATATACATGCTTTCGTTGCATGTGTAACTCGGATTACACATCCATATATTATTGGTGGGAGGCGGTGATCGGTGGTGGTGGCATCCGGTGGCGGCGGTTGGTGGTGGTGGTCGTCAAAGGTGGTTGTTGGTGGTGGTGGTTGGTGGCGGTGGTGGTCGGAGATGGTTGGTGGCGGTTGTGGTCGGAGGTGGTGGTCGGAGGTGGTTTGACGTTGGTGGTGGTGGTCGGAGGTGGTTTGATGGTGGTGGTGGCCGGAGGTGGTTTGACGGTGGTGGTGGTCGGAGGTGGTTGATGGTGGTGGTCGGAGGTTGTTGTTGGTGGTGGTCGGAGGTGGTTGGTGGCGGTGGTGATCGGAGGTGGTTGGTGGTGGCTGTGGTGGTCGGAGGTGATTGACTATATTTTAATAACTTTGGGCCTAAATTTAAATTTTATTTAATTATGGGCTTGACAATAAATAAAAGGGTATGGATGTCTTTTAATAACTCCGGGCCTATATTTAAACTTCTTTTAATTAAGGGCCTCATATTATGGGTAACCCATGGGTGGGGTCTTAGCCTAATTTCCTAAGGCCTTCGACAGAGTAAATTGGAATTTCTTGATCTCAGCACTGACTTCCTTTGGTTTTAGTAAGGATGTATGTATGCTAATAGAGCAATGCATTTTTACAACTAATATTTCGGTCCTTTTAAATGGCACTCCTGGGGAAGCTTTTAAACATATTAGAGGTCTGAGATAAGGCGACCCCCTTTCCCCATACTTATTCATAATATGTATGGAAAGTTTTTCTAGATTACTTCTTCAACAAGAGAGTAAAAATATTTTACATGGAGTTAAGATAACTCCAAAGAGTGAACCTATCTCTCACTTGTTTTTTTGATGATGATTGTCTTCTTTTTGTAAAGCCTGATCTTGTAGAATGTAAAAACCTTCTAGATACTATATAAATTTTTATTAAAGCCTCTGGACAACTCATTAACTTTGAAAAGTCAGGGGTTTTATTTGGTAAAAAAGTCGTTCCCAAACACCAAAGAATGATGTCCAAACTTATGAAAATAAAACACATAAGTTTTAAAGATCCATATCTAGGAGCTCCCCTATTTATGGAAAAATCCAAAATAAAAACCTTTGCTCCAATCATAGAAAGAATGGAAACCAGAGCCAAAGGTTGGAAAGGTCTAGTCCTCTCTCAACCTAGTAGATCGATTTTAAATAGAGCAGTTCTAGCCAGTATTCCCACTTATCAGATGAGCTGCTTTATCCTTCCCAAAAAGATTACTAACCAAATAAATGCAATTCAAAGGGACTTCTGGTGCCCGGCGAGATTGGGGTATACCCAATAAGGCAAAATCTGGTCATTATGAAGTAAAACCAAGCCACCCCTTAACCTTGTATTTTCTAAATGGCTAATATGCCCTTGTTTAATTAACACTAAAAAATCTGATTGGGTTAATTAATTGAGTTTAGATTAAAATTTTGAAATTATGAATTCAGTAGGTTAAACCTTTAATCCGTCTTATGAGTTCGATTTCGATCAAAAAAATGGGTATTGGAAAATGTTATAAGCTCGGCAAGGTCGAAGTTTGAAAAAGGTCAAATTATATTTAGCCAGACATGGTATACGTTGAATAAAATTCCACCACTTTCACCGACATGGTCCTTGGATGAACGCCGACCATGTTTTGGCCGGAAGGTTTTTGAATGAATAATAAGCCGACTACCTTTGGCCAGCAATCTAATGGTTGGCATGTAAATATTCACTAACATGCCGGCTATAATATAGTATGCATGCACATAATTTATTACACTACCGGTTTTCCCCCAGCGGCATGTTAAGGATTTATAACCATGCCGACCTGTACTTATACCAAACAGAAAACAGAATATGGGAAGATGTATTTCACTTCATTCATGCAATTTTGGTTACTACACTGATTGAAACATAAAAACGAATGCACTTAGCATGTGCATCAAGCCTTTGAACCCCTAGGAGATTCAAGTACTCCGGGTTATCCTCCGGGATTCAAGTACTCCGGGTTATCCTCTGGGATTCAAGTACCCCTAGGAGATTCAAGTACTCCGGGTTATCCTCCGGGATTCTTTGTGCCAAGAAGTGATAGCTTGCATCGAACGCGAATGCTTCCCCCTTTTCCTCCAAGTAGCGCGCTTTCGACTTCATGCTAAAAACACAAAAACAAACTTACATTTGTTGGTGGTGTTTCATTGGAAGATAAAACAATACAGGTTGCGTAAAAATAACCACAAAATTACTTACAAATTGTGCAAATGGACAAGGTGAAGGGGCGAGTATTAAAAATCCGAGGTTGGAGCGCTAAAAAAGCAAGTATCGCATTTTCGATTACTAGGTGCCTAGCGTGGACTTGTTGAATACTTCTTGCATTAGGATTCCCAAACTCGCATAGTAAAATTTGTTGTGTACCCTAGCCCAAAGGTTGTAGAATCCTCCTTTCAAGGATTGCCGTCTAAGTCGATTTTCCGTACCATGCTTTGGTAATTGCCAAATCTTCATTTGAATCAAATGATGCCATTGTTGTTTGTAGAGAGCTATTGGGTGAGTTAGATGGAGTGTATGATGATATGAGCCTTGGAGAGTATACGGAACTATTTGTATGTTGTTTTGTAGAGATAAGTAGTGTATTTATAGGATGGTGGCCAAATTTGGCAAGATAGTGCATAAGTACAAGTCAATCAATGAAATTGTACTTGCGAAAAAATTTGAATTTTGAATTCACCGACGAGATTTTTATCCCCCATATGCCGACTACGTATGGCCGACAGGGTGGGAAGTTTCTTACCATGCCGACCTTATGAGTTTTAGGCATCAGGAAAACATTTTCTTCTGTGTATCCACCGACAAGGTATTTCGACATTTTCATGCCGGCTATGATATGGTCGGCAGGTATAAATTTTCTTACCATGCCGATCTTATAACTTTTAGGCATTAGGAGTTCATGCAATTTTCGTTAAAACCGCTAGGACGATATTTGTTCACTATCTTGCTAAGCTATTATGTGGTCAAAGGAACCAAATTTATGACCATGCCTACCTTATGATGATTTTAGGCATCAGAGAAGGCATTTTCTGAACACATGGATGGCATGTTCTATAACATAATACATCACGGCTATATCACAGCCGGCTTGTATTGATCGATTACCTTGCCGACCTGGTATGCAAGCATTTTTCAGTCGGGGCAATGATCTAACACTTCAAAACCTTGCCGCCACAGTATGGTCGGCATGGTGAATTAAAAAAAACATGCTGGGATAAGTATTGAAACTTTTTAAGTAGCTAAACAAACCATTCATTCAACAACTAGAAATCCAACACTTGTTGTCCAAAATACGAAAACATGTCCCATAATCCTTAAAAAAACATTTTTCCAACCATTAACCTTAACATTTGTCCAACACAACTTAAAGAAATGCATTCATTCACCACCACGACCACGACCACGACCCCGACCCCGTTTAGAACGCCACCACTACTACTACCTTCACCACCACGACCACTACGAGCCTCTTTTTGTCAACATTCATCTTGGCCTCCGTGCTTCCTCCCGGCTTTTTCTTCCCGCTTTACTTCACCTGTTGCTTGCTTGAACATTTCATGGGCATCCTCATTGTCAACATTGTTAACAAAAACAATGTGCTTTCCTTGCTCTTCAATCGACAAAGGCTCTCCTCTTTTTCTCGTGCAGCACAACACCTTCGCAAAGGTCTTCAAATGCTCCTTCTATTTTCAATTAAACAACAAACAATTAATAGAATGATTGATAATGTGATCTTAAAATAATAAGAACAACTCTAAAATACTTACAAATAACTTAAGACTTGTTGTCTTCGATGCCATCTTCCTCTTACGAGCCAATTCTCCGCCAGTCATCTCCTAATCACGTATGATCCAGCCCAACCCAAGTACCACGACATGTATCTCTCACTAGCTTCATGACCGGTGGTCACCTCTTCCAAAAGACTCACATCGATGTTACGACCCTGTCTATCATCCCAATGTTCTTGAGTTGGCGCTGGATCGTAAGAGACGTTAATAGTTTTTTGGGAGGTGGTGCAATATCCCGGTTCACAAGAAAGAACGGCTTATCTTCATCGAAATGAGGTTCTTCTTACGTAACCCAATTGTCGCATTACCCGATGTGGATCGACATCAATATCCTTCGGTGCACAACAACAAGGGTCCATAGTATAATGCAACTCCATCTCTCCTTTGGATTAAACCTTGATTTCTAGCATCCCGATACGGATCAAATATCACCTCCTCAGCAGTCAATTTGTCGATGGCCATTCGCATTTTGATAAGATTTTGCCCTTAAAACTGTACCTTTGCGCTCTTGGCTTATCAACAGCAACATTCGCATCCACTTTGACGTCGGAGTTGGCTTTCACCAAAGAAGGGAAGTGCTCATATATCCAAACCTATGCAAAAAAAAAAAAGTTTAGTAAGAATCTTATCTTACGAGAATTTGGTAAATATGAATGATTTAGACAATAGAATTACCTGAAGAGACATATGTTTCGTTAAATTGCGAAGTGAGTGCCCTTGAAGCCTTTGTCAACTCATTGTTCAAGAAGGCGACCACCGCAGAGACTTCAAGTATACTCACGCATCTTATCTAAGGGATCCAATAGTTGCAAATAATCAAGCGCCGACCAAGCTCGGAACTCGCTTCGGGAAGATACATCTGCCCGTGACGTATAGCAAATAAGCCGACGCGGTAGCATTGATTCGCACCTGGTTCACCCTTCCTTCCTTATCAAAGATTTTCTTGGTCCCATAAAATGTGTCCCTCAACTGCTTCAGATTAAACTTCTTGGTTAGACGACCATCCTTCATCACAAGCATAGACTCCGTCGCAACCTGATTCCAACCGAACAATTTCTGGCACGATTTGTAAATATCCGCGAAAGAAAACTTATTATCGAAGCCCTCACCGATCGCTTTTCCTCAACCTCCCGGGACTAGAATTTGATGAGCATCATTGGGAGTTATGGCCATATCACCGAACGGGAATAACATTGTATCGGGTCTCTCCGTAGAACCTCTCACGTAATGCGTATACGATAACTCTATCATGCTTAATATTCGAACTCTCCACCGCAGGCCACAACCCGGAGTTCTTGACAATCACTTTCACCTCCTCATATTCATCCTCAAGATCCTAGGTCTTAGTCACTGAACATGAAGCTTGGCACCTCATGAGACGGACGACATTCTTGTGATCCTAAATACCAAAAAAAAAAATATGAAAATAAATACAAACACTTGACGTAAATTTAAGATAGTTACACACTTAAATAAAAAACAAAGACGGATTGAGATTACTTACGATAGTATTATGGATCGTATATGCCATGAGTCCTTGTATCAAAAAAGAACACTGCCACCATCTTTTGGGGTCCCCCTTGGGTTCTCATCTTTTTTCAGTGTAACCATCAAGTGAGAGGGAGGCATGTGGGAATCAGCTGCTTTAGTGATCACCCTCTCCTTCTTTATGGTTTCAGTTGAAGTTGAAGCTTCGGTTTGTTGAACAATAGATAGAGTTTGTTCTCCATCTCTATCTCCCCCTTCTTCTTCTTTTTCTTTTTCTTCTTTTTCTTCTTCTTCTTCTTCCACTGCCTCTTCAACAATTTCATCTTCTCTACCCTTACCTTTATCTCCATTACCATCATCATCATCACCACTACCTCCTCCAACATTAGGCATGTCTTGATCACCATCATCATCATCATTGTTCCCTCCTCCAAAGAAATGGAGTTCTTTCATCAAGATCATCATCATCACCTCTTCTACCAAATGGAATTGATTGGTCTTCATCTGGAGTCTCGTCTGAATCATTGGGTTCCGATGGTGGTTCCTAATCATCATTCGGTACACGTATCCTGAGCGTTCCCGGCACAACATATTCCCTCGATGTGTTGAAGTCAAGAGTTTATCACCAACACGAGGAGGTCTTGAAGGAGGACTCGTAGCTTTCATAGCTTTCTTCTTTGCCTTTGCAACTCGAACAAGAACGATTAAGAAAAAAAAATTAAAGGTCTGGTGTTCGACATATATAACAAATCCAGCGGATAAATGGTCGGAAGATTAGATATCTAAATACATGCCGGTTAAACATAAACCGGCATGGTGTGATTCACATAACTCGCCGGCGTATAACAAATATGAACACAAGACTTAACCGGATTTTTCGTAAAACCCGCAAGTTCCTTTACCCATACATTTCCATTAACAAATATCCGGCATGGTCTTTTCCAAATACCATACCGGTTTTAAAATTCAAAGCATCAGAGACACAAATTTGAAATACAACCTAAAGGAAAATTTTTATAACCATCCCTACTAAAAAACAAAACTATCGCCGCAAGTAGGTCTGAGGTCAATAACCTCGCCGGGCTCGCAAGTAATGCAATATGTGTATTTAACAGACGGCAATATCTTCAACCTAATAGCTTGCCGGCCAAACCCTAACTATGAAAACCCTACAGGTCGATAACTAAAAACCTTGCTTATACGGAAATAATCGAAAATCAAAGAATCGATTTTTCCCCGACCTAATTTGACATGCAAACATGAAATTGAAATACTTGAGTGAGTTTAAGTAGGCTCTTACTTTCTTAATCGCACCATTTCTTCGTTTTGAGCGGGTTCAATTTCTTCTTCAGCAGCCGTTTTTTTCTTCACTTTATGTTGAACTAGTTTTGCAATTCCAGGGTTGTATTGATTAGGTTTTCGATTGGCGTCTTTCATACGAGTTCCCTTACGCCGTGGTGGATCCATTGATGAAGATTAATCGGAGTTTTCAAATCGACGATGTCAATGAATTAATCGACGAGTTTTGATGGTGGTGGGGGTGATGGAGCCGGTATGGTCGTGGAGGAGAAGAAGAATAAGAGAAGAAGAAAAATGAAAAGATTAAAACTGATTTAGGGTAATAGGTTTTTAAAGGGTGAGGGTAGTTTTGTAACTTACCCATTAGGACTCCCCCTAAAACCCATAAAAAAGTCCCTTTAAAATTGGGTATACCCCAATCAATCTGGGTATACCCCAATCTCGCCAGGTTCTGGTGGGGTAAAGAAACAGGAAGGAAAGGTTTCTACCCTAAAAACTGGCCAAGCCTATGTAAACCAATAAAACAGGGAGGATTAGGGTTCAAAGATGCTAGGAAATTCAATCTTGCTATGCATGCTAAACTAGCTTGGAGATTAGTGAAAGAGCCTAATGCTCTTTGGGTCAAAACTATGGGTTTTAGATATTTTAGAAATTCAAAAACACTAAGAGCTAAAGCTAGAACTAAAGGCTCTTGTACCTGGAACTGTATAAGTAAAGGTCTGGAACTTATATACAAATACAGCTTCTGAGAAGTAGGAAATGGATACGAAATTAATATTTGGAATGATAAATGGATACCTGGATTAGGGGAAACTCTAGAGAATATTTGTACGCCATCAAATAATTAATTTACATTAGTTTCTGACCTAATTGATAAGGAAACTTGCTCCTGGAACATAAATTTAGTAAACTATATATTCCTTGAAGAGATTGCTTCCAAGATTAGGAATTTCTATCTCTTTAAAGACAAAAACAACATGCTTAAGAAAGTTGAGATGGACACTAACTAAATCAGGAGACCATACAGTGAAATCTTTATATGACAAATTGAATGAAACAAGAACAGAGGTAGTTAGTTTAAACTTACTCGAGTCTTTTTGGATAGCCTTATGGAAATTAGATATTTCCCAAAGGATTAAACTCTTTCTATGGAAATGCCTACAAAATGCCTTAGCTACCAACTCTAAACTCTATGGGAAAGTAAAAGATGTTGATCCTTATTGCACCATGTGGAGCAGAAGTAGAAAATACTGAACATCTATTACTACATTGTCCCTATGCTAAAGAAATCTGGAACTCAACCCCTAATCCAACCACTCTTAATATAGATAGATCAAGTACTCTCCTGAGTTATGCAAGGACTGGATTAAGAACCCTAGACAAGAAATCTCTCTAGAATTGATGCTTACTAAGATGTGGCACATTTGGAAGGAAAGATGTAACAGAGTTTTTGAAAACAAGTTAACATCAACTAAAAATCTAGCCTTAAAAATTCAAGGATATGTAGCTTTCTGGGAAAGAAAAAGTAACACTCAGGATAAACCTAAGAAAACAAAGAAGAGTTCCCTAAAACCATCTTGGCAAGCACCTTCTAAGGACACTCTCAAGTTTAATGTGGATGCAGCTTGGATTTCTAACAATTTACCTTCTAGCTATGCTATAATTCTAAGAGATTATGCAGGCAACTCGGGAGGAGGAAAAACAGGACAATTAGCAACCACAGACCCACAAGAAGCGGAGGCTCTAGGAGTAATGTAGGCTGCAACTCGGGCGCATGAAAAAAGTTTGGAGAATTTCAGTATAGAAGGAGATTGTGAAAGAGTTATCAAATACTTGCAAGGAAAGGCAGCTGATATATATATCTTAGCGCTCAAGGGCTTATCTAGATGAAGCAATCAGATTGGTACAACTATGCAACAATTTTTTGGGTTTTTGCTTTGTTCCAAGGTTAGGAAATGGTGCAGCAGACACCTTAGCCAAATTTGTAAGGCAATTAAATACTACTGTTATTTGGGACGTAATCCCACCGGCTTGTATTTCTAAACAACTATTAGTAGATAAATCTAATATCCGAGAATCCGCATGTGGATCGATATTAGATGACTCTACTCCTTTTGTCTCTCGGATCCCTTTGGGACCTTAGTTTTTCAATGAAATGCCTTATTCACAAAATAAAACAAAATAATAATAATTGTGTATGGGAACTTTACTTATGGGAGTACGGATTTTCTTACCAATATTAAAACACCTCCTCCAGCTTTATCCATAAAAATATGGGCAGTGGGGGAAGTGAGAATTCCGGTGGAAACCAAATTCTTCCCTCTAACGAGGTCCTAAAGACTTGGACAATTGCCCAGACAATGTCAATTTCTACCGACTCAGAAAGTAAAAGACGGTCCGGGGTTTGAAAACTTAAGTAACAAATTTGATAATCGTTTAGGATTTTAGAGCAACCACAGTGGACGATTAAAACCAAAAATTTGGTTCAGAAAACAATCACAGTCAAACGGACTAAAGAGTAAAAACCAGACTAAAACCAAATATCAGAGTATATTTGGTCTGGAACCCGAACCAAAACCAAATTTGGTCGAGCGAAGTTTAAAAGTACGTTTGTTAATAAAGTAGCTTTTAACTTACGTTTCACTTGAAGAGAATGTATATTTTCCGTCCAGTTGGTCCGGCGTCTATATAATGTATGCTTCAGCTGGGCGTTGATATAATGTACGCCTGAATATGCGTAGGTAAAATGTACGCCTGATAACATGCGATCATTATAAATTCGCCCCATTGGGACGAAGTAAATATCAACGCCACATTCAGGCGTGCATTATAAGACCGCCCCACTCAAATAAACACCCATTCATACAATTAACATTATACTGGACGATTAACTGAAAATGGTGGTGGTAGACTATTTATATGCATCGAACTGCTAATGCAATAATTAATATAAGTAGACCTAAAATTGATGAGAACCCAATCAGGGAAACCTTTTATCACCAAAGAATACCAAAAGAAAGTTAATCAATGACAATTAGGAAAACCGTTTATCACCACCAATACATAAAGAAAGTTAATTAAAGTTAATTAGGAATCAGAGATGCTTAATGATAGGTGTAGAATACACCGTATTTATTATCTAGTATTTATGCTTTCTTTGCTACTTTTCGTGTGAATTATGTATCTTATGATTGTTTTTGAGTTATTAGGTACTCTGGAGTCGCACGGACGAAAAGAATGAGAAATCACCAGCTGTGAGCAAAAAGGGGCAAATCTGTCATTTCAGGGGAGAACATTATTTAGAGCCCAGCCACATGCTAAGGGGCAACTTGCTTTTGGAAGAATGATAAAAGGAAGCTAGCTATGGTTAAAGGGTTGTCATCTAGGGTATCCCTTATCATCACTGGGGTGGCTGCTACAAAGTGGGTGCAAATAGACGTCCCACTTCTAAAGCCCTAGGTCGATTCAAGAAGAGATATTCTTCTTCTCTGTTCCTTTGTTCCTCTACTGGAAAGTCGCTTGAGATTTTCATGGAAATTTCGATGAGAGATTGTTCTCGGTTTTGGGAAGAATTGAACGAGAATTAAGAAAGCGAGTGGGTAAATGAAGTTCTATCAATTTGTGTGCTGCTATGGTTCTAATGGAGGTTGTTCTGCTGTTGGATTGAAGCTGTAGAAGTTAGGGTTTGTTGGTTTTGGAGATCGAGAAGAAGCTGTTGCCGCTGTAGAATCAGATCGAAGGAGCAGAGAGGGTTTTATCCATGAAGATCATTTGAGTTGCCTTCTCCAATCGGAGATGCTACCGGGGTGGTTTTCAAGGGTTACCGAGAAAGGAGAATAAGGGAAGAAGGAATTTGTTCTCGCTGAGTTTCATGGGGATGAGAATTTCAGTATAAGGAAGGTTGAGATGATGTTCAAAACTATGCTATTGCAGCTGTTGAGATTGTGCTGGAAGATTGATGATGCACTAAGGAATGGGAACTGGTGGTGGCATTGAAGTTGTAGAGATGAATGTGTTGGTGGAATTTAAGTGTATATCTCATTATGATTTGAGCTGCAGATGGTGTTGGTGGAGGTTGTATGTACTGGTGCATATGGTGGTATATGGTTTGCCTGTGTTGGGTGGATGGAACCGGGAAGAAATGGAGCTTGAAGTGTTGTGTGATGCTTCATTAGTGAGAGGTTGTAATCGGTCGATGGCTCAAGGTATGATTGGAGGTGTAGATTTTCATGGGTAAGAAGAAGTCAAGGAATCTGGGTGCTTGAGAAGAGGTAGGTTGACAGTGGCTAGGGCTCAAACTGGCAGTGTTGCCGCTGCCATTGAAGTTGTTGCAGGGTGATGGCCGGAGTAAGTGGAGCTTTTGGTTTGATATTCAAGTGATGCTATGCATTGGGATGAGATGGCTAGGCAAGGTGAAGTCAGCAGGATGTTGGTGCGAATTCATGCCATGATATAGTCATAAGCAAAGTGCGAAGATTCGATGTGGAGATGGAATGTGTGGCAACAATAATGAGAACAACATGCTACAAGAGAAGTGAGAGTGGCAAGGAAGTAAGTCAAGTTTTGCGCTTGTTGGAATTGGCAGTCAAGAATACGTGTATGAATGATTGCGGGGTAGCTAGATATTGCAGTGGAAATGCAAAGTGGCGATTGCAAATTCTTTGTTATGATGGAATGGAGATTGAGAAGTAATGGGCATTGGATCGGTGCCATGAATTTCAGATGATCAAAGGTTGGTCGTTGATTAAATTGCAGGACTTGGTTTGTGTTTTGAGCTCAAAGTGGTTTGATGGTGGCTCGAGCAAAGGTGCTAATGGGTATGGATGGTGGTTACATATGAGCCGGATATTACTGGGTTGCAGTGTGGTTAGAAAAGTTGTGTGCTTGAACTGAAGTTTGAGCTGCAGCTTGTAGAAATCGAAGGTGATTGAATTAAGGATTGGAGCCGTAAGAACCGAGAACTAATGGCAATTGCAAAACAGTTTTGATGGGGATGTTGCAATGGATCAAATGAAGAGCAGGGAAGGATACAGCCATCTGGGTTGTGCACAATGGTAAGCAGGGCCATCTGGGCTGTGCAACATCTCTCGCATTGGCAACTCACTCATCCAACAGTGATCAAGTGACTCGTTGTGACTCAGATTTGACCAAGTTGACTAACAGAAGACCGTTAAGTCAACCGTTATCTCTAACGGTGGACTGACGGAATATTCCGTCGAATATTCTCCCGACTGACAGAATTTTCATGTGGTCGGCGGCGACAATTTTCGGCGACCGGTGACCGGATTCCGGCCAACTTTCGGCCAAATCCCCAGTTTTCCTGCGAGCGTTTTTGGGACAGAATTTCTACACGGGTTTCTTTCACTCGTGGGCTTGGTGGACTTCTACCTTTTGGACTTTGAAGGCTAGACCTAATGGAACAAGAAGAGCTATAAAAGAGAAGACTTTTCTCAAAACACATATCTAATCTTTTAATCTTATAATCTCTATTACTTTGTTTTCTAGGGTTTAGAACCATGAAGACTTTTCTCTTTCTTCTTGTGATGAACTCCATGAATATGAGCTAGAGTTTTATTATTGGTTATGGAATAAGTTGGATTTCCAAACATGGGTTTTGATTCAATAAATTAGTTTTCTCTCATATTATCGTTTATGATTCACCATTAATATTGTTACATGATTTGAATGATTGTTTAGTCGAGTCGCGAATCGATTGAGTTTGCTTTCATCTTTATTGCTAGATTAGGGTTATTATACGCAAAAGTGATAATTCCTGATTGCAAGTAGCATAATTATGATTATAGTTTGTAGTGATATATTCTTATGATCATATGTGAACCATAACCTTAGTTAAATTGGATTAGTGCGCTTTCCACGTTCGATTGCTTTGATTGGCCTGATTTCATAGAACCTAATGCATCTAGGGAATTAAACTTGATTAGTGCTTTTACACGTTAGGTTGTTCCTTTAGGTAGAATTCATATTCGCATCTTTTAATGTGTTTGTTGATGGCATGAGGAGATTTGCGGGATATACTTGCGATCAAGGTATTCTAGGGTCTTTGATAAAACTTGAGATTAAAATATCAATTCTAGTTATTGTGTTGAAAACATGTTTGTGAATGAAAACGAAATCCATGACCAATATCTTCTTATCCTTGATTTGATTTGTTTGCTTATTTCTTTATTTGCTTTTATTTAGTTTATTATATAAAAATCACAAAAACTACCTGTGTTATTTATAGGGAACCGAAACAATTTGACAACCTAGACCTCTCTCTGTGGGATCGATCCTTTCTTGCCCTTGCTATATTTATATTTTGAGTAGTAAGAAAGTGTAATTATATTTGCGTCGGTCGACAACCTGGCCACCGGACAAACTAAATCTGGCTCGAGTACAACGATCATAGTTCATAGAAGTAGATTCTGATATGTACAACGATCATAGTTCTTAATTTTCCTCCGCCCAACACGTGTGGCGTACATGTGTATATTTGGGCGAAAACCTATAATGTTCGTTTTCTTTCCTGCGTTGATGAAATCTCACGCCCATCAAAGCGTGTACATTACTTCCGTCCGTTACTTGGGTGTGGATTATACGTACGCCCCACAACATGCGTTCGTTTTATCTTCGTCCCACAACATGCGTTATTTCTATGCACGTCTCATACAGACGTACGTTATATTTCCGCTCGACAGCAAACGAAAGCTATACTCCCGCTCGATTAAATATACTCCACTACCGTAGCGTGTAGCACCACGGACTAAACTCAAATTTGGTCGTTCTTTTTGCCTTTTTGATCGCACCATTCTTAGACCCCACTAGTCGATAATATCATGTGGCACTTGTCCAAAAACAAAAAAAAAACTAAAATAAAATAAACCAAACAACAAAAAATAATACTTCTGCTTATACACACTCTCTCCCTCCATATATTTCTTTCTCTCTTCCTATAAATATGTACTTCGTTTCCAGGTGTCTCTGATCCTCATTTCATTTGTCTCTCTGTCCTTCTGTCTATCTCTTGTTTTACCTACGACGACGACGAAGAAGCTCAACACCCCCATTTTCGACGACGACGACGACAACAACTCTGATTTTCAGGAACAACACCCAGTCAAGATTATATAGCCAGGTAAATGTTTTTAAAATTTCTCTTATTTCCAGGAATCGAGAATGAAAGATTCCTTCACTTTCATTTCTTTCTCTTGTAATGAAGATTTTTTGGATTTCCATTTTCAATTATTTTTAGTGTCCGAAAATCACAATAATAATACTCCATTATTGTTGTTGTTTAAGATTTGGCCATTTGGGGTTTAGTCATCAAATCAAATCAGTTAAAATTAGGTGTATTAGTATTATTTATAAGCAATCTTAGTATCACCAAACTAATTATTATCAAGTTACAGAAGAAACAAAGAGGAGAACACGAAAAATCCAAAACAAGCTTTGATCAAGACATTTCAAAGAAGTTTTGATTTTTCTTCGCCTTCCCAATATATTGAATTGAGTCACTAACTAATTCTGAGCTGGGTATATCCAAATTGATATCTCCAAAGGTGAAAAGTAGGTGGATTTTTTAAGGATACTAAAAGGTGATACTTTTGGCACATTTTGAAAAGTGAAATCAATATTCACAACTCTCGGTTCCCAGAGAATTGCGTCGTAAAGAATCTCGGCGATGACTTTAGGATTTGATTCCTCTGGCATTGTATAAATGATTCGCATCATTTACCCAGTCTTGGAGCTTGAAAATGATAATTCATCTTCTGCTTTACAAAGCTCATGTGTAAGAACCTATGAATTGGTCTTGATTTAGCACTTTCTTTGGCTAGATACCCAAACAAAAAGATTTTGGTGGGCCAGATGTTGCACTAAGATTTCGATTAAACAATAATTAATTTTCCTTAATCCTCAAGTGTCAAACACATAACTTTGTCTTGCTTCTCATGATTTGATAAGTCCTTAGTGGATTACCACTAATTAACTCGGTCCAAGAATTGTGACTTATCACTTCTAGTTAGTATCTCAGTAAAGGGTGACACACTGGTTTGTTTACTTCATTTACTAGTCATATGTTTAAGCTTTTGTGTAAATTTCTAGAGTTTGCGTCCCTCTGGCCAAGTTAAACTTTTAGTTAAATTACTTTATGCTTCATCTCAATTATTGTGTTCGGAGGAACATTTGGTTTTTGGGTTGTGATCCTCTTTCTTCTCCATGGTGGTTTATGTAGAAAGTAGGCGTATATAAGATCCCTGTGATATTCCAAGGAGTTTCGGAATCTGGATCACCACTGTGTAGCCAGCAGCCGCAGGTAATTTTATCTCCTCCCCATCTCTCCACTCTGCATCTATCTATCTACTCCCCCTCTCCCCACACAGTGTTACATTTTTGAAGCATCTCTGTAGTGTTATACCTCTGTGTTTATTGTTTTTAACATAATTCACTGAAAAATCTCACCATACTTGTAGGTAGAAGCGCAGATGCAGCTATTTCTCAAGGGTCCATCAAGTACTTGCTGTATGTCACTTACTCATGCATCTGTAAAATAGGAAACGGAGGATCTTTACTACAGTTTGGGTCTGGAGCATGTAACAAAAGCTCCAGACATTATCTCAACAGCGAACATCTATGATTTTTTTTTCTTTAACAAAAAATAGCCTTGCAGCTGATAGCTCGTAGCGAACGAGGAATATTGCCTATGCCTAGTAAAAAGAAACACCACATACTCACCTGTTAAAAACATCTTTCTTAGCCCTTTGAAGATTTTCATTTTTCAAAGAGGTAGAAGATAGAAACTGTACATTGTAGAAAAGAAGAAGATGGCATTAGCTCCAACTGTAAAAGTAGTTTTGGGATCAATTGCCTTTGGGATATTTTGATGTTGGCTGTATTCCCGGCAGTCCCTTTCCTACCTATTGGAAGGACAGCTGGTTCACTACTAGGTGCCATGCTAATGGTCATGTTCAGAGTCATTACTCCAGAGCAAGCATATTCTGCAATAGACCTACCAATCCTCGGTCTTCTCTTTGGCACTATGGTTGTGAGCATATACCTTGAAAGAGCTGATATGTTTAAGTACTTAGGTAAACTGCTTTCCTGGAAAAGCCTTGGTCCAAAAGATTTACTCTGCCGAGTCTGTTTCGCTTTCCGCCATTTCAAGTGCTTTATTCACAAATGATACTTGTTGTGTTGTTCTCACTGAATTCGTACTGAAGATTGCTAAGCAGAATAATCTTCCACCTCGTCCTTTCTTACTAGCTTTGGCATCTAGTGCAAACATTGGGTCTTCTGCAACCCAATTGGTAACCCGCAGAATTTAGTAATAGCTTCAGGGTAAGATCACCTTTGAAGGCTTCATATTTGGGATTTTCCCTGCAATGATTGTGGGAGTAGTTATGAATACCATCATTCTACTGGGCATGTTTTGGAGGGTATTATCTGTTCAGAAGGACGAAGAAGATGTTGTTGCGGCTCAAGAAATAGAAGTTGCTGAGGAAGATGTGAGTTCCCATCGCTTCTCACCTGCCACAATGTCACATTCTCAAGAATTAGAAGGGGAAGGGATAATTAGTAGATCATCAAGATCGAGCAGTTTAGGGGAGTTCCAGCATATGGAGATTCGAAACAGAATAGTTTCGAGCCCTGAAGTCGATTCACTCCAGAGAGTCTCACTTGAAGTAGGAAGTGAGTCTGCAAGGATACCTAATGGATCAAAAGAGAATGGAACTCACACTCCCCCCCAATTGGAAAATACGACACCATCCAGGGGAAGGAGGGTTACGCTAAATGGGATGAGCAGCAGTAACCTTGTGTTAAGTGATTCAAAAGAAGTATCGGTCTCTATTCATTCATCAGATGGAAAGGAGGGTCCTATTAAGAGATGGAAGAGGTCGATATGGAAAACATCTGTTTACCTCGTTACAATAGGAATGCTAATTGCTCTACTGTTGGGTCTGAACATGTCATGGACTGCCATAACTGCTTCCCTTGCTCTAGTGGTTCTTGATTTCAAAGATGCCGGACCAAGTCTCGAGAAGGTATGGTTTTCAATCCTTCATCCTTTCTGTTTATTGAAAATATAAAGCTTAAAGTTTTTAAGGCTGTAAGCTTACAACATATGGATTTTCCAGGAGACGTTTTAAGTACTATTTAGTTTTTTTTTTTTGCTAAAGATGCTATCCAGATTCGCAACCGAGACTCATTCAACCATCTCTGTAACCTTATTTAGGTTTCCTATTCTCTCCTGATATTTTTCTGCGGTATGTTTATTACCGTTGATGGCTTCAACAAAAACGGGAATACCAAGTGCCATTTGGGATTTTATGGAGCCTCATGCACGACGAGCATCCTAGTGGGATCGTTGCAGCTTTCGCTGTGGTCATACTTGTGCTCTCAAATCTTGCTTCAAATGTACCTACAGGTAAGTCCTTTAGTTAGCAATATTGTATTGTCAATTTATATGTTTGTTTTTTTTCTGTTGTCGTAATTCTGTTTTGGGCTAGATATTATGAACTAGCATCGATATATCTTTAAAGAAGTTTTTTGTTGTGTTGTGTGTGTTTCGTCAATCAAGAATGTTGTCTGTCATGAGCTTTTTTACTAATCGCCAAAATGACAAACACATCAATAACTCCTTCAGCCTAAAATTTAGTGGATCATTTGACAAACAACTTAGAATTGCATTGATATGGTAGTAGAATGCTATAACTTGGAAATGATTGGCAAAAATTCGTAATACTTACATGAAAACGGTAACTTTTGTTTTCTCGATACCTGCTGTACCACAGTCGGTAGTTATTGCTAATCTAGGTGTGGTTCCATTGAAAACTTACATAAATAATATCATAGCGAGGATCAGTAAATGCCATGTCTCTTCATACACGTTGAATCAAAACAAGAAATTCTTCATGCTTCTTATTCTTCAGTTATGATATCAGGGCCCCATTCTTTCTGTATGCAAAAAATTTGTAGATCAGTTATAATCACTCACAATCTTGCCAATATATACCTCTAAGCATGTATTCATGGTTCCCCTGTTATTGATATTTGGCTTCTCTTGCAACATTACTGAAATCTCTACAAATCGGCAATCTTTACGGCCTTGTGAAGCTTGGTCGGACTGTAGCATGTGCCGACCGCCAACTATAAGTATCAACAAAATGATGCAGTGAAGTTATTCCTCCATTTGTTTGACGTCAAGATCCATTGGTCTGCATATAGTTAACCCTTTATTTATTGTAAGAGCCACTTGGATCAAAATAAGTGCATTAAGCTGCTAGTTCAAGTAGCATTTGACAGACATGGAAACCACATCTTAGAATGCTGTCTATTTGCTTTTCCTTTTCGTATTCTATGGACGGATGGGTCCATGTATGTCAGTGTTGGGATTTTAAGTTATGCCTCGTACAAGATTGTCGTAAAATGCTTTGGTGCTGCTGTTGTTGTCTACCTAATATTGACAGTTAGTCTCTCTGTTTATCTCTCAATGGTTATTAGTTTTGCTGCTTGGAGCACGAGTTGCAGCATCAGCAGCGGAAAGCTCTCCAGCAAATGAAAAGAAAGCATGGCTAATATTGGCATGGGTGAGTACTGTTGCCGGTAACTTATCATTGTTAGGGTCAGCTGCAAATTTGATAGTGTGTGAGCAAGCTCGTCGAGCTCAGTTATTAGGTTACAATCTTTCCTTTTGGAGCCATCTAAAGTTTGGACTTCCCTCGACTGTCATTGTCACTGCAATTGGTTTGTTGCTTATAAAGGGTTGATACATATACAGTTTGAAGCCTTCCTATTCATTTTTTATGTAAATACATGTCGAATTGTTACACAGTAAGTTGAGAAGAGAAACCAACAAGTTCAATCAGTTAAAGAGAAAAGTGAATCAACTTTACAGTGTATACTTCCGAGTTATGATTTATTTTTTTTCGTTTTTGTGCTTAAAGCATAAGAGAATTCATGTAAGCTATTTCGATACGATTATGGTGCCAGCTCAAACTGTAGCACTCCATTGCTTATTGAACCAAAGACACCATTGGCCAAATTTGGATATAAACATCTACACTATTACTGTTTCAGAACGAACCATTCATCTTTCAGTTTTGATAATGAGTTTCAGAAAGGTAGAAAATCGACCTTGAACACATGTATCGGAAAGAGATATTATTGTAGCTGTTACAAGATACTCAGCAGGACATATACCTGGCACTTATACAGTCAGTTCTCATTTATTTTTTTTATTATTTTTTTGTTTTTTTTTACGAGGAGACCTAAACCAACAAGAAAAAAAGAAAGAAAGAAGCTAACAACTACAAACTACTCTCTAAAATAAGTCTTAGAACTAATGAGCTGCAATCAGGCCTAAAATCTCCAACATCCAATTCCAAGAAAGGCCGAGAGGGATGAATAGCGCCTAGAACATCCGCAACACGGTTAGTTTCTCTGTAGATATGCCCTACCCTGGCCCTGCGAAAACGCTTACGAAGCTGACAAATTCTTCTCCAAAGCTGAAGAACTTCCCAACCAGGTTTAGGATCACGGCTTTTCAACAACTTACAAACATCCATTGAATAAGTAGTAATGTAGATCTTGCTCTGATTCTTCAAAATGGCTCCCTTCAAAGCAAGCTCAGCTCCACATAGTTCAAGAGATAAAACTGAATCAGGACCCCGATGAAAGCAGCAAAAGGAGTACCACAATGATCACGCATGAGAGCAGCAAACCCTCCAGTACTATCTCTCTTTGAACCATCAATATTGACCAATAATTCATCAGGTGCAGGAAATTTCCATTTAGGCTGTGCATTTCTTCTTCTTCAACTTACAATTTACTGCCCATCTATTCAAGAAAGACTTCATGAAGGGAGAGTTGACATCAAAGAAATTGCCAGACTGTACTTTTGACCTGACATCATTGACTATGAGATAGCTAACAATATCTTCAGAATCTCCCACCCCTTTAATGCGCGGAAGCCAAAATAAAACTTTAACCAATTTGAAAGCGGACAGAAATTCAGCCGTCAGATCCAAGTTTTTTTTCCGTGTGAACATTTGATAGGAACCGTAGGATTTCCGTGTTTTATTTTCAAAGGTTTTTTTTTGTTTTGTTTTGTATTTTTTGTTTTGATACAAGGAGACCCAAACCAACAAGAAAAAAGAAAGAAAGAAGCTAACAACTACAAACTACTCTCTAAAATAAGTCTTAGAACTCCTATCCTCTTCAATAATGAGCTGCAATCATAACTAAAATCTCCAACATCCAATTCCAAGAAAGGCTGAGAGGGATGAATAGCGGCTAGAACATCCGCAGCACGGTTAGTTTCTCCGTAGATATTCCCTACCCTCGGCCCTCGCGAAAACGCTTTACGGTTGCCGACAAATTCTTCTCCAAAGTCAAGAACTTCCCAACCAGGTTTAGGATCACTGCCAACAACTTACAAACATCCATTGAATAAGTAGTAATGTAGATCTTACTATGATTCTTCCAAATGACTCCCTTCAAAGCAAGCTCAGCTCCACGTAGTTCAAGAGATAAAACTGAATCAGGACCAGATCCCTGATGAAAGCATCAAAAGGAG
The DNA here is from genome assembly GCA_023531295.1 of Papaver armeniacum. Lineage (NCBI taxonomy): Eukaryota > Viridiplantae > Streptophyta > Magnoliopsida > Ranunculales > Papaveraceae > Papaver > Papaver armeniacum. The sequence continues at coordinate 59,151 of JAJJWW010010515.1, read as the reverse complement.
TACCACAATGATCACGTATGAGAGCAGCAAACCCTCCAGAACTATCTCTCTTTGAACCATCAATATTGACCAATAATTCATCAGGTGCAGGAAATTTCCATTTAGGCTATGTGTGTCTTCTTCTTCAGCTTACAATATACTGGTGTTTGTGGGTGAAAATGGTTTCTGCTGATTTCGGTAATTTCTGGTATGTGGGTGAGAAACGAATTTAAACCCTAAACAATGTACTGCAGGGGAGTACTTTAGATTCGAGAGATCAACTGCATAAGTCCTACCTAAACCAAGAAATGGCCGCCCAGACTTGCTTCGGCCACAAAGTGGAGGAGAATGGGTTGGTTTTGGGGAGGGAAGCAAGGAAAGTGATGAGACCAGAATAGTTGATTCTGGAAGAGTAGTTGTGTTACGACTTGTATCCATAAGTGGGAAGCTAGCAGATGGAAAGCTAGTAAACGTTTTCTGAGTGGTGTATGCTCCTGACTGAACTTGTTGTTCGGTGGAAATAGGTAAGACCTATTTATACAAGTCGAAGTGAAACGTACTCTGGTCTCATTAAGGAATGGAAAATGGGTGAATAAATGGGAGGAGGTGGTAACGTTAACGCATGGAATTGATGTTCCATAAAACCATTAACACATGGAATTGATGTTCCATAAAAAGAACGCTTTCACCATTAACTCCCCGTATTTACTAACCGCCTCATCCTTATGACACTTCCTTATGACGGGCGTAGTGTAAGCCGCACGCTGTAAACCGCCAAACCAATACCCAAAGAGGATCCACCAGTTTGAGATATGTGTTGATGTTTCGAACATGTAGCATGTTGTTGTTGCCTGGAAAGTCGCGCTGGGGAGACTTGCTAGCTTGGTGACCTTCGACGGTCTAGGTTTTACATCTCAAGAGGAAAGATATCCATTGATCGTTGCACGCTTTCGCTTTAATAGCCGCGTAGGGAAGGCCAACATGGTGGCGCGGTTAGGTTGGCATGCCATTGGCATAGCATGGTTTGGCGTGGCCAAACTTAGGTTTTCGGGCCAAAGGTTACCATGCGTCGTCTGGTAACCATGGATGGCTAGGATTTGCTCCCGGGATTGAAGGGGACTGCTGATCGCCGCACGCCTTGTTTTTGGTAGCCGCAGGGAAGGCCAAACATTGTGGCGCGGCTAGGTTGGCATGCCGTTGGCATGGCATGGTTTGGCGTGGCCAAATTTAGGTTTTCGGGCCAAAGGTTACCATGCGTCGTCCGGTAACCTTGGATGGCTAGGATTTGCTCCTAGGATTTAAGGGGGACCGTTGATCATCGCACGCCTGCTTTTGGTAGCCGCTAGGGAAGGCCAAAGATGGTGGCGCAGCTTAGGTTGGCATGCCGTAGGCATGGCATGGTTTGGCGTGGCCAAATTTAGGTTTTCGGCCAAAGGTTACCATGCGTCGTCCGTAACCTTCGATGGCTAGGATTTGCTCCGGATTGAAGGGGGACCGCTTGATCGTCGCACGCCTTTGTTTTTGGTAGTCGCGTAGGGAAGGCCAGCATTGTGGCGCGGCTAGGGTTGGCATGCCGTTGGCATGGCATGGTTTGGCGTGGCCAAATTTAGGTTTTCGGCCAAAGGTTACCATGCGTCGTCCCCAGAAACCCGATGGCTAGGATTTGCTCCTAGGATTTAAGGGGGACCGTTGATCATCGCACGCCTTCGTTTTTGGTAGTCAGCGTAGGGAAGGCCAAAGATGGTGGCGTGGCTAGGTTGGCATGCCGTTGGCATGGCATGGTTTCGCGTGGACAAATTTAGGTTTTCGGGCCAAAGGTTACCATGCGTCGTCTGGTAACTTTGGATGGCTAGGATTTGCTCCTGGTATTGAAGGGGGACCGTTGATCGTCGCACGCCTTCGTTTTGTGTAGCCGCGTAGGGAAGGCCAGCATGGTGGCACGGCTAGGTTGGCATGCCGTTGGCATGGCATGGTTTGCCGTGGCCAAACTTAGGTTTTTGGGCCAAAGGTTACCATGCGTCGTCTGGTAACCATGGATGGCTAGGATTTGCTCCCGGATTGAAGGGGACCGTTGATCGTCGCACGCCTTGTTTTTGGTAGTCACAGAGGGGAAGGCCAAAGATTGTGGCGCGGCTTAGGTTGGCATGCCGTTGGCATGGCATGGTTTGGCGTGGCCAAATTTAGGTTTTCTGGCCAAAGGTTACCATGCGTCGTCCTAACCTTGGATGGCTAGGATTTGCTCCTTAGGATTTAAGGGGGACCGTTGATCATCGCACGCCTTCGTTTTGGTAGTCACGAGGGAAGGCCAAAGATGGTGGCGCAGCTAGGTTGGCATGCCGTAGGCATGGCATGGTTTGGCGTGGCCAAATTTAGGTTTTCGGGCCAAAGGTTACCATGCGTCGTCTGGTAACCTTCGATGGCTAGGATTTGCTCCTGGGATTGAAGGGGGACCGTTGATCGTCGCACGCCTTCGTTTTTGGTAGCCGCAGAGGGAAGGCCGTATGGTGGCGCTGCTAGGGTTGGCATGCCGTTGGCATGGCATGGTTTGGCGTGGCCAAATTTAGGTTTTCGGGCCAAAGGTTACCATGCGTCGTCCGGTAACCTTGGATGGCTAGGATTTGCTCCTAGGATTTAAGGGGGACCGTTGATCATCGCACGCCTTCGTTTTTGGTAGCCGCGTAGGGAAGGCCAGCATGGTGGCGTGGCTAGGTTGGCATGCCGTTGGCATGGCATGGTTTCGCGTGGACAAATTTAGGTTTTCGGGCCAAAGGTTACCATGCGTCGTCTGGTAACCTTGGATGGCTAGGATTTTCTCCTGGTATTGAAGGGGGACCGTTGATCGTCGCACGCCTTCGTTTTGTGTAGCCGCGTAGGGAAGGCCAGCATGGTGGCACGGCTAGGTTGGCATGCCGTTGGCATGGCATGGTGTGCCGTGGCCAAACTTAGGTTTTTGGGCCAAAGGTTACCATGCGTCGTCTGGTAACCATGGATGGCTAGGATTTGCTCCTGGGATTGAAGGGGGACTGTTGATCGTCGCACGCCTTTGTTTTTGGTAGCCGCGTAGGGAAGGCCAAAGATTGTGGGCGTGGTAGGTTGGCATGCCGTTGGCATGGCATGGTTTGACGTGGCCAAATTTAGGTTTTCGGGCCAAAGGTTACCATGCGTCGTCCGGTAACCTTGGATGGCTAGGATTTGCTCCTAGGATTTAAGGGGGACCGTTGATCATCGCACGCCTTCGTTTTTATAGCCGCGTAGGGAAGGCCAGCATGGTGGCGCAACTAGGTTGGCATGCCGTAGGCATGGCATGGTTTGGCGTGGCCAAATTTAGGTTTTCGGGCCAAAGGTTACCATGCGTCGTCTGGTAACCTTTGATAGGTGTTGTAAAACACCTAATTTTATATCTAGTATTTATGCTTTCTTTGCGAGTTTTCTTGTAAATTATGTATCTTATGTGTGCTTTTGAGTTTATTAGGTGCGATGGACTCATTGGGTGCAAAAGAATGAGAAATCATCCGTTTTGAGCATAAAGTGCAGATTCATCATTTTGCAAGCAAGAGACACTGGGGAGCCAAGCCACGCTTAAGGGACAACCACCGAGGCCATGAAGAATCGAAAGCAAGGAAGAGAATAGGCAGTCGCTTCCGTGGAACTGACAGCCAAATAGTAGTGGGTAGCCCTTACCCTAACCCATAGGGTGCCTTAATCCACTTGATCCCGTTAACTTAGCAAAATAGGTCGAGTTGGGTGTCATTACACGTTCGGTCCTCTTCTCCATACAAGAAGTCATTCGCCGAAGTCATGCCATCGTCTTGGTCCTATGGTTAAACGTTTGATATTAGAAATCGAGAAGAAATAGGGAGGATGCTCTTGCCGTTGGTGTGCAATTCAGAGTTCAACGAGAAGTTCAAGAAATGAGGAGATGAATTTGAAGTCAAGGTTGAAATGGAAGTTAGGGTTTCAATTACAATTTGGTTGATTACCAAGAGGAGATTAATGAAGTAATTGAAGAGTTCGATTCAATTAGAAAAAGGGTTTGAATTGTGTTGGTGATGGTTTGATTTGAGAATTAATTGAAGATGATTGGTGAAAGTTTAGACAATGATTTGATGTCAAGATGAAGAACAAAATGGTGATATTACATCTATCAAAGAATAGTGAAGATTGAAGGGTTTAGAAGAAGAATCGGAAGATAAGGAAAGTTGGGTTTGAGCTAAATTTGTATTTGGCAGAGTGATGACCTAAAATTGGCGCTTTCGTGGGTTGTGTTTAAGGGTTAGAACAAGGGTTGATGACTTTGTGTTTACAAGAAACAAGGTATGAGTTTTGGCCTGACAGAGTTATCTTACCCCGAAAATCAAAATGTTGCTTGCCACTGGTATTGATGGTTTTGTGATGAATGTTTCGAGCTTGTATCAATGTTTAGCCACTGGGTTTGTTTGTAATCCACAATTGCAGGAATGTGGAGCCGAGTTACATTGGCTTGAGATGGCCCGATGGGCTGGTGGTGAAGAACTCGTGGAAATACTGGTGGTATACTTGAGCATGATTGGTATGAAGCCCGTGACTTGCAAAGTGGTATTGTGTGGCTTCTTTGTTAAGAAATGGTGCAAAGGGTTTGTGCAAGGCAGTCTGAATTGCAGGTGGCAGCCGGAGAGATGCAGTGCTGCTACTAAGAACAAGAAGATGCTAGTATAGGTGATAAGTCTGTGACGTGCAGGATGCAAGTGAGCTGAAATGCTGTGTGTGTTGGAATGCATGAAATACAGGGAAGAATGCAGCAGGTGGAATGTTGAGCTGAGCATGGAATTACAGAACATGGGTCTGTAAGTCAGACTTGCTTGAGCTGTTGGTAGTACGATTACAAGTTGCAGGAGAAGCTGCAATGGTGATTCAAGGAGGTGGTCTGGTGTGCAGTCAGGTGGTGCAATGGATGGTCTGAACTTAAAGCTGTGGTTGCAGAGCAGAAGACTTTGGTGTAGGCTCAGTGTTGGTAGTGTGCAAGGAGGAAAAGAGGATGCCGCAAGGACGGGTACGAGTACTGTTGGTACTTAAACTGGATGGGCGGTGGATGTAGTGGGTTCTTTGGACTGAATGTGGACTACAGAAATGGAAAGATGTGAAGGTTACAAGAGAATATGAATTGCTTCTCGCATGTCTGGGGATTGCAGTCAAGCACCAGTTTGTTGTTGCTAGGAAGAATGGCAGACATTCCCAAATCGACAATTGAGTGAAAATTAGGTCACAGTTCTCTAAAACCGACAAGCCAAATATTCAATGACTTGGATGGACTTGGACCTGTGGGCTTGGCTCATGGGCTATTCTATCAGGGACTGATTTTGGTAGATGGGCGTGACTGAGAAAGGCTATAAATAGAGAATAATCTCTTTTATAGGGGCTATCTTTAACGTTTTATTATTATCTCTTCTCTACCTTGTATTCTAGGGTTTAGAGCCATGAAGTCTTTTCTCTTTCTTCTTGTGATGAACTCCTTGAATATGAGTACCTAAGTTTATTATTGGTTATGGAATAGTTGGATTTCACATAATGTGATTCTTTGATTCAATATATTAGTTTTGTCTCATATTTATCGTTTGCAATTCTCTGGAAATATTGTTTTATGATTGATTGATTGTTTTGTCAAGTTGCAAATTGGTAGAACTTCTAATCACATCTATTGCTAGTTTAGGTTTATTATACGCAAAAGTGATATTCCTTGGATACAAGTAGCATAATATGATTATAGTTTGTAGTGATATATTCTTATGATCATATGTGAATCGTAACCTTTGTTAAATCGGATTAGTGCGCTTTCCACGCTTCGATTGCTTTGATTGGCCCTGATTTCATAGAACTTAATGCATCTAGGGAATTAAACTTGATTAGTGCTTTTACACGTTAGGTTGTTCCTTTAGATAGAATTCATATTCGTTTCTTTTAATGTGTTTGTTGATGACAAGAGGAGATTTGCGGGATATTCTTGCGATCAAGGTATTCTAGGGTCTTTGATAAAATTTGAGATTAAATATCAATTCTAGTTATTGTGAAAAGCATGTTAGTGAATGAAAACGAAATCCTTAACCAATATTTCTTATCCTTGATTTGATTTGTTTGCTTATTTCTTTATTTGCTTTTATTTAGTTTTTTTTATAATCACAAAACACCCGGTAATTTTTATAGGGAACCATAACAATTTGACAACCTAGACCTCTCGTGGGATCGATCCTTTCTTGCCCTTGCTATATTTATATTTTGAGTAGTAAGAAAGTGTAATTTATTTTTGACGCTTACGACAGCGGTCAACCTTCGATGGCTAGGATTTGCTCCTGGGATTGAAGGGGGACCGTTGATCGTCGCACGCCTTCGTTTTTGGTAGCCGCGTAGGAAGGCCAGCCGATGGTGGCGCGGTTAGGTTGGCATGCCGTTGGCATGGCATGGTTTGGCGTGGCCAAACTTAGGTTTTTTCGCCAAAGGTTACCATGCGCTCGTCCGGTAACCTTGGATGGCCGGGATTTTCTCCCGGGATTGAAGGGGGACCGTTGATCGTCAGCACGTTCGTTTTGGTAGCCGCGCGGGAAGGCCAAGTATGGTGGTGTGGCTAGGTGCGTTTGGCATGGTGGGGCCAAGGGCTTAGCATGCCGTTGGCACATGGTGCGCTAGTATGTCTTGGGCCAAGGCAAGGTGCGGTTTGGCCCTGGCATGGTGGGGCCAAGGGTTTGGCATGCCGTTGGCACATGGCGCGGCTAGCACGGCTAGGGCCAAGGAAAGGTGCAGTTTGGCTTGGCATAGTGGGGCCAAGGGTTTGGCCTGCCATTGGCACATGGCGCGGCTAGCATGGCTAGGGTCAAGAAAGGTGTGGTTTGTCTTGGCATGTGGGGCCAAGGGTTTGGCATTGTTGTCACATGGCGTGGCTGGCATGGCTAGGTCCAAGGCAAGGTGTGGTTTGGCTTGGCATGTGGGGCCAAGGGTTTGGCGTGAATGGTTTCGCTTGGCATGGCGGGGCTAAGGGCGCATGGTGCGGCTAGCATGGCTAGGGCCAAGGCAAGGTGCGGTTTGGCTTGGTATGTTGGGGCCAAGGGTTTGGCATGACGTTGGCACATGGTGCGGCTAGCATGGCTAGGGCCAAGGCAAGGTGCGGTTTGGCTTGGCATGGTGTGGCCAAGGGAATGCCGTTGGCACATGGTGCAGCTAGCATGGCTAGGGCCAAGGCAAGGTGCGGTTTGGCTTGGCATGGTGGGGCTAAGGGTTTGGCGTGACCAAGCTAGGACCGTGACCAAGCTAGGGTTTTTGGGCTAAAGGTTACCATGCGTTATCTGGTAACCTTGGACGGCTAAGATTCGCGTCTTAGATAGAAAGATGGCTGTAGATTGTTGCAGGCCTTTGTTTTGGCAACCAACGTTGTGCATGGCGTGTTGGAACAAAGCAAGCATGCTTTAGCCAAGGTGTGGTCTGCATGGTTTGCCATTGGCACGGGTGCGGCTAGCATGGTTGGCATGCCTTGGCGTGGTAGGTGTGCTGCACGGTTTGCCATTGGCACAGGGGTGCGGTAGCATGGGTGGCATGCCTTGGCGCGGTAGGTGTGGCTGACACGGTTTGCCATTGGCACAGGGGTGCGGCTAGCATGGTTGGCATGCCTTGGCGCGGTGGGTGTGGCTGGCACGGTTTGCCATTGGCACATGATGCGTGAGAATTAGGGTTTTGACCTATCGAAACCCTAATTAGTAATTAATTAAAAAAAGGTACCCTGGTAATTTTCTCAGACATATTAAAGGGTTCAATAAATGCGTTTAAGTCCTCGTGACGTCACTGTCCGACTAGGTTTTACGAGTTTACCCTAAGCTAAAAACCACCATCAACATTAAGTCCCCCGCTTTAGCTCTAACAGGGGCGTTGTTGCGAGGTAAGCATAAGATGGTGACAAACAAGGACAGAATCGAAACGTAAATCATGCAAGATGGTCAGGAAGATCCGTCTAACCTTTTTCGGGAAGTAAGGAGTGGTACTACAGGTCAGGCTGGAACGGAGCCGCTAGTGTAGATTTGTTGTGAAGGGAAGCTGCTAGCACCGGTTGGCTTGGACTTGGAGCCGTTAGCACTGGATCGGCTTGGAATGGGAGCCGCGGGTATCATGCGGCTTGGAATGGAGCCGCGAGCGTTGGATTGGCTTGGAAACGAGCCGCCGCATTGGTCAACTTGGAATGGGAGCCGCTAGCGTAAATTTGGCGCGGGCGTTGATCTCGTTGGTCTGGCATGGCGTGAGCGTTGGCTTCGGGAAGATAACAACTTGCTTCAGTTCCATGGGAAGGTGATTTTACTTTTTCGAGAGGTAATGAGAGTTCATGATCCCCGTGTTTGGGAAGCCTTGCATAGATTCTATTTGTGGTGTAGACCGTGAAGCGGTGAGATGAAGATCGTCGGCTAAGTCCTCGGCTATGCATCATCTTGGTCAAGGGAACATCATGACGCTGGATCGGCGAGTTGTTGGTGTTGGCGCATTAACATGAAAGGCGCAGATTGTTGCAAAACCGAACGTGAACGCTGCAAGATCGGCACCGGCAAGGAAAGCGCGGATGTCTTGGGAGTGGCAAGGCTTGCTCTTGTGGGACCGATTTCCTTTCTTCATGTGCGGTTTTAACAGTGAATTCTTTTCTTATTCAAAAATCTGGAAGCGTTACACTCATAAGAGAGTGTTAATTCTCCTTTCTCCTTTTTAGGGTTTGTGCAATACATATATTGTTTGGTGAAATTGTATCATCTTCCTCTTTCCAGTTGTTCGTTGGTCAAGGTAGGGTAAAGCTCGTTCCTCCTCCTGGTTTGGTACTGTGATGGAATCTCCTAGCAACGATCGTACCTCCTTTTTCCGAGAGATAAGAAGAATCTGCGATCCTTGCGCCTTGCATCTTTGCGTAAATCCTGGTATGGTTGTGCGTCTTCAGGGCTAGGCTTTTGGAATGCGAGGCGGAGCTGCTAGCATAGACTTGGCATGAAAGGGACCCATTAGCACTGATTTGGCTTGGAATGGGCGTGGGCTGCTTGACAAAGCATTGCCCAAGCATGGCGTTGGTGAAGCAAAGGTGCGGACTGTTTACACGGTGGTGGCTTGTCTTCGCGGGACTGATTGCCTTTCCTCGTTACTTAGCCAAAATAGGAAATCCTTTCCTTATCCAAATTCCGAGAGTGTTATGCTTTCGGATGGAAACTTTGTTTGAGAGATTGCTGGGGAAAGTGCTTGAAGAAGCTACGACGCAGGCGTTGGCAACTCGCGCATCCGCTTTATGACCAGTTTCCCCTTTTTGTTGTTTTTCTTTATTCTATAGACGTCTTGGTGCTTTTGCAGACTTATTGTTATCTTCTTGGTATTCATGGCGAAGTTAGGGTTTCGCCAATTAGCATCCCGTTCTCGGTTTCACATCTTTGAATAAAACTTCTTATTTGAAAGACTTCAATCTTCCATTAGAATATGTTGTTCGATCTTCCATTCCCTTCAGAGCTCCTGGGTAATTGAATAAGGCACTTCCTGGACGTTTTCAGCTTTTCTGGTCGTGACCTGATGGTTGATCGTGTCTTATGAGCTTTGACAGTGAAAGGATTTCGTGTAGATCCCCAGTCCCCAAGTATGGTTTACATATTTCCATCTTGTATGGTCAGTGGGTTGACCATAATAGAGATATCACCATCGTGCGTTCGTACTGGTGATTTTGTTACTTCTTCCACGTGAAACTAAAATATGGAGGAGTACGGGTTACCTTCATAGTGATTGCTGCTGCGGTGAGGCTCTGACTGGTATCAAAAAATGAGCGGCAATAGTTCTTGGTAGCAGATGTAAACATAAGAGACTATATTATCGTGGAAACAAAGTAGGTTGGCTAGAATTGTATGGGCATCCATGAAAGTAAAAGGAGGGGCTGGATGCGTAAGCGAGCAAACTGTCCATGGTCATGAGTTTTGGCGGGATGGATCAAAAGGTGGCCATGACTACGAAGATTGGATGGATGCGATCATGATCCTTAATATGGGGAGCGTGGTGGCACAACCCTTTGCAAGAAGAAGTGGTGTTGAAGAGAACGTTGAAGCGGAGCCGCTGCTGGAGAACGTTGAAGCGGAGCCACTTCTGGAGAGAAAGTTGAAATGACGCCTTGCAACTCTCAGAGCTTTGACGGATATCGTGTTGAAGTCGGAGGTTGCGTAACGTTCTGTCAAACTCGACATCCCTCAAGTGAACAGAGGTTAGGAGTTCCCAGTTCCATCTATCAATTGTGTTTTCCATGAGAGGTTGGAGTTTGGGAACGGCTTCCCTAGCCGGAAACGCCTGCTTTCCTGATGCAGTGCGGTTGAGGGATGCAAATATGTCTTGACGCTATGCTTTGGAGAAATACAGAATCTCACATAACTGTTTCATCATAGACTGTACGACTTTGTGGGCGAAGTTCCCATCGTGCAGGTCCTGACGAGAAGAGGTTCTCTGTGAACTCAGGAGGGTTGCTGATTTCCTTGGCTTTCGATTTTGGAGAAGTCTTCCTGATCTTTACGTGTGATGAAATTGGATTGGATTGCTGATCCCCTTCTACTGGGTGTTCAAGAGCAACGCGAGCCTCTTCATCTATAAACGCACTTCCTGTTGAAGTACTTTTTGTCTTTTCATCAAATCAACAGTGGTAAAAGGAGGTCGGCTTCTTTAGGCTCTTCTAGTATCTTTCCCTGATGGTGGAGTAGCGTCTCTGGTGATGGTTGGAGCTGTCATGCTTGAAAAAACATTGGGGTGGCGGAAGCGGCTCTGGTTCTGGTGGTCGTACAGAGATGGCACGGTTTTGATCACGGAGTGCTGGAGCCATGACGCTGTTTCGAAGGGTGAGGATGGCGCTGCTTTGGCTGGTTGTGGAGTGGAGAAGATGGTGCTGGAAGGGCGCAAGATGTTAGCGCTGGAAGGATGCAAGCCGTTAGCGCAGGGTGTGGTATTGTGGCTGGCATGCGCGTGTGGCATGTGTGCCTGGCATACGCGTCTGGTAAGCGCGTCTGGTATGCGCGTCTAGTAAGCGCGTCTGGTAAGCGCGTCTGGCAAGCGCGTCTGGTAAGCGCGTCTGGTATGCGCGTTTGGCAAGCGCAGCGTCGGCAAGCGCGTCTGGTAGCGGGTGGAGGAAGCTTTGTCTTGATTGACGACATGTGCAACGCGGATCGGGTCATACTATTTCTGAGGATGTAATCTCGAGCTGGAGGTTCCATCGTGATATGTGCATAAAGTTCGAGTTCAATTCTCCTTGGTTCATTGACGGTTTCTCTGAGGTTGAAAAGTTGCTGGTCAAAACAGTCAAAGGTCCTTCCGCAGACACGGTAAAGAAACAGGAAGCGGAATTCAAAAAAATTGTGCAGGCAGCTGAAGTTGAAAAGGGTGGCTCTCCAGAGCACGAGGGAGGACTTCGCCAAGAGGAGCAAGCCACTGCTGGGAAACTTTCCTTGAATACATTTATGTCTTCTGAACTTCTTATTTTTAGGTTTTTTTTTTTTTTGCAAGGCAAATGAAACGCCTAGTTCATGGTTTTGATTTTCTGGATTTTTTTTTTGGGTTGATAGACAAGTGTTAGCTATGAGGGTTTTGGATTATTATTCCTGGATGAACCGCTTTAGGATGAGGTTATTTTTGGTTATGATTAAAAGTGTTGCAGGGCATCCCAGAAAACCATGGAACTGTGCGTTTGGTAGATGACATGGGGTGAAACATAACATGGATATTGGTTTTATCATTCCCGTGAAAACTTGAAAGAACGCACCACGTATCTTGTCTAGGTAGGACTTACTTGGTTTTTAGGTCTCCTGATGAAAAGGAAACCTTCCGGGTGCACAACCGAGTTTTATGGGAAGCACCGCCGTGATTTTAGAAAGTCCCCACGTTATCGAAGTTGCACGATAACCGAGTCGATTCTCGAAGCGGATCGTTTGCTTCAATTTTCTGGGAAGTCCACAGTCATCCCTTGGTGTCATGAATGATAATCGAATCGTCCGGTAACTGAGCGGTCGATCCTTGAGTGGATCGCCTGCTTCTACCATCTTGATGTCTGGGTCGAAGCATTAGATCGATGGTCTAAAACTGACATTGTAACCGAAAGATCAATCTCCCACTGTGGTCGCCAATTGTTTGTGAGTGAAAATGGTTTCGCGATTTCGGTAATTTCGGGTGTGTGTGGGTGAGAAATGAATTTAAACCCTAAACAATGTACTACGGGGAGTACTTTAGATTCGAGAGATCAATCTGTACAAGTCCGGCCTAAACCAAGAAATGGCCGTTCCAGACTTGCTTCGGTCACAAAGTGGAGGAGAATGGGTTGGTTTTGGGGAGGGAAGCAAGGAAAGTGATGAGACCAGAATAGTTGATTATGGAAGAGAAGTTGTGTTACGACTTGTATCAGAAAGTGGGAAGCTAGCAGATGGAAAGCTAGTAAACGTTTTCTGAGTGGTGTATGCTCCTGACTGAACTTGTTGTTCGGTGGAAATAGGTAAGACCTATTTATATAAGTCGAAGTGAAACGTACTCTGGTCTTTTTAAGGAATGGAAAATGGGTGAATAAATGGGAGGAGGTGGTAACGTTAACGCATGGAATTGATGTTCCATAAAACCGTTAACGCATGTAATTGATGTTCCATAAAACCGTTAATGCATGGAATTGATGTTCCATAAAAAGAACATTTCACCATTAACTCCCTGTATTTACTAACCGCCTCATCCTTATGACACTTTTTTATGACGGGCGTAGTGTACGCCGCACGCTGTAAACCGCCAAACCAATACCCAAAGAGGATCCCCCAGTTTGTGATATGTGTTGATGTCTCGAACATGTAGCATGTTGTTGTTGCCTGGCAAGTCGCGCTGGGGAGACTTGCTAGCTTGGTGACCTTCGACGGTCGAGATTTTTCATCTCAAGAGGAAAGATAGCCGTTGATCGTTGCACGCTTTCGCTTTGGTAGCCGCGTAGGGAAGGCCAGTATGGTGGCGCGGTTAGGTTGGCATGCCATTGGCATGACATGGTTTGGCGTGGCCAAACTTAGGTTTTCGGGCCAAAGGTTACCATGCGTCGTCTGGTAACCTTGGATGGCTAGGATTTGCTCCTGGGATTGAAGGGGGACCGTTGATCTTCGCACGCCTTCGTTTTTGGTGGCCGCGTAGGGAAGGCCAGCATGGTGGCGCGACTAGGTTGGCATGCCGTTGGCATGGCATGGTTTAGCGTGGCCAAATTTAGGTTTTCGGGCCAAAGGTTATCATGCGTCGTCTGGTAACCTTGTGTTGATGGTAGATTTTCACTTAAGGCTAAAATTGTAAAGGCCAAAATTATGTGCTAAAAACTTGCAAAGGATAAAGCCATTGATAAGTGATGAATACTTCTTCACTTTACTAATTCACCTAGAATAGAGCATGTGGCAACAATCCCAAAGATTCTGTGAATTAAATACACAAAATTCATCCAGGTTGGAGCATGTAGCAACAATCCCATATACCCCGTGAATTTACTGACGTTATTAATTAATGCATGACCAACCTTTGTATTTCCACGTACTCATTACGGTGCGACATGATGACCGAGTGTTGTTCTCGTGCGGAGCAACACAAATATCCAAGCATTAATAATAAAACATGTACGGAATACTCATACAGGCTACAACACTCGGTGTGTTATACTAGCCCGATTGAGCATATTTGAACCTCGAACCCGACCATATCGGTCCTAAACGATCACGACCATCCAACTTCACCAAAGCATGATTGGATGGCTTAGATTAAATCCATGACCCCAAGCAGGTATTGGAATATTCACCACCGACCCAACGCGGGCCCCGTATGGTTGGTCTCCCCAAAAGGGTGGCATAGCTTGCCAAACCGTCCAAGATAAAGTAGTATGGACGAAAAAAATCCTAAATTAGGGTTTGCGGCACATTACATGTATCGCAAAACAGTCTCAACCATCCATCTTCGCAGGCATAGATGGAGGGTGTAGATGTAGATTCAAAGGGCCCAGAGCATGTCAACACAAATACCGTGGGCCCGCTGATCGTTGTCGTATGCGTCAAAAATAATTTCACTTTCCTAAAGTATATGATAAGAAAGAGTTCGTTTCCACAGAGAGGCGATTGTAGTTATTATGTATTCAATTTCTTAAAGTAACCAATTGGGGGATTTCGATTTTTATGTAAGCAATAAAAGCAAATTAAAAGCAAAGTAAATTGTAGAAAGTAATCAATAGAGAAAGATATTGGTCAAGGAATTCATCTTCAATCTTAGACATGTGCTTGCATATATGATTAGAATTACGATTTAATCTCTTATATTATCAAAAGCCTAGAGAATCAAGAGAGCAACATAATCTATTAATTTCCTAAGTTCATCAACAAACACATTAGAGAATCAACAGCTTATGCTCTCGATCTCTCATGGCTGGTGTACATCTATTCTCTTTCTGGTTCAGGTGCAAATGATGATTGAAAGAAATGTTTTCCCTGAAAGCTAGGGTTAGGTAATGAGTAGAGTTTATATTGGCACCCGTTGTGGTGGTTAAGGGCTAACACCAGATGCTCGATTCATCGGCTCTAGGAGACGCGATGACTTAATTTCACGCATAACTCCTCTTGCGCAACCTTGCATGCTTCAAATATCGTCTGTGAATTGACCTTGTTGCCTTTTTGCTCCAAATGGGTAATTTCTCCTCATTTCGCTCCAATTGACTCCAAAGTACCTATAAAACTCAAAACAAGCGTAAAATACATAATTTACAAGAAAAATAGCAAAGAAAGCATAAACTCTAGATAGTAAATACGGTGTATTCTACACCTATCACCCGCCTACATACCTGACTGATCGGTCAGGACCAACTATGGTTGGTCATCTTGATTCGTGCGCCCCAAACTGGGTATGACACACGGCTGGCAAAACTTAATTAGGGTTGTGTCGCGATCACGAGCGTCCATTTTCTCCGCACGAATGAAGGGTCCAGAAGAGATTAAGCAGTCCTAAGTATCAACACGATCACCTTGTGGGCCCACCTATCTCCACACCCGATCGGACAAGACCAAACTTGGCAGTACACCTTGATTCGCGCGCCCAAGCTAGGCGAGGTCACACTTCCCAGCCACAAACGATCTCGACCGCTCAAGTTTACCTGACAAATTGAGTGGCTTAGATCACGTTTCTATGGGACGATAAAGTACATGTATATACACCATCCCACCGTATGCACGTCGGGCCGATCGGCCAAGACCGACCAAGCTTGGTCGCCTTGGAACGCGCGCCAAAATTGGCATGATGCGCGGCTTTTGCGGCACCAGATTTCAGCTGCAAATCGATCTCAACCGCTCCTCTTTGTCGGTCAAATTGAGTGGCCTAGATCGCACCTTCATGGGACAGTGAGGTACTGGACGTGTACACCGACATACCGTCTACACGTATGCCCAGTCGGTCCTTTTCAAAACACCTCCCATGCTTGGATTCGACCAAGCCGAAAGAGTGATGCTTGCGCACCTATTCAAAAACCCTAATTCCATCAACGGTCGCAGATGAGTGTCTCAAAGATCATCTCGTCCGTCCAACTTCACCCGGCTTGGTTATAAAACCACAGTCAGGAGTTAATTGGTCCGTGAGGCGTCATGGTGATCACCACCCATCACTTTACCACATCATGATGCGGTACCTGCATAGAATACACACGATACTTCACAAGTATCGACTTCCTAAATAACTTAGTTATTTAATCTAGCATTACTTGCTACTTTCTGTGGGTCCCACAATCCACACACTCGAGACATCAATCATGTCACAAACTGGGGGATACATACTGGGGTATTGGTCTGGCGGTTTACAACGTGCAGCGTGCAATGCCCCATCACAAGAACGTGTCAGGAAGTCATGGACGGTTAGAGATACATGAGAAGTGGGCAAGACTGGTCGTGTAACACTAACACACAGCTCCACTACTCCATCACTCCACTTCCTCCACTTCCCACATGAGACGTGAATAAGGCTCAAATGACTTGTATAAATAGGTTCTCCTCCCTATTTTCAAAAACAACAAGAACAAGTCCAGGACAACGAGAGGCAAGTGTTGATATCATCATATTCAAACAACGGAATCGAGAAGCTTACATCCCGCAAGCCCAGCCAGCTTTCGATACAAGTCATACATATCCAACACCTTCACAATCTCAACACCTTCTTCGCGTCCATCCCTAAGATCAACCCCGTGTCCTTCACTTTGTGACCGAAACAAGTCCGGAAATGGCCATTTCTTGGTTTAGGCCGGATTTGCACAGATTGATTTCTCGAATCTACAAGCACTCCCGTGTAGTGTATTTGTTTAAGGTTTAAACTCATTTCTCATCCACACACCCCAAATTACCAAAACAGGCAGAAATAGTTTTCACCCATAAACAATTGGCGACCACTGTGGGAGGTTAATCTCTCGGTTGTAAAGTCAATTTCTTCGAAATCCGATTCAATTTCATCGATTTCAAAAAAGGGAAGATCTTATAACCAATTCAATCAACAATTCATTTCAAGATGGTAGAACTCAGGTCTGGATCAGCAATCAATCCTGATGGAGCTAGTACGGATAACACTCCCGGTGTCGATGTACCTGCCAGTGGAGCTACCGTGGTCAATACATCTCGTGGAGCCGTCACTTCTATCCCCAACGCTAGCGGAGCAGGAGAAATTCCAGTAGGTGTAACGCCTCCCATCACCAGAGACAGAGCAGCCGCAAATCCCGGCATCTCCTCAAGTGTAACGCCTCTAGTGGTCACCAGAGCAACAACTTTCACTCCTTCATCAGGACGAGGAGCCGGAGGGACGAGAGGAGGACCACCGCCCATTACCATTGCAGACTTGATGGAGAAGCAGGAGATTCTTGCTAAGACTCAAACGGATATGGCCGCAACTCAGAAAGAGGTACTCACTTTCCTTAAAACTTTAACCGAACGATTGCCGCAAGATTCACGGCAACCCTTGGAGCCAGCAAGGGATGCCTTCAATACACCCGGAGCAGGCATTTCCACTCAGACCCACATGAGTGAAGAAGCTCGTGTTGCTCCTGAACGCCCAAGAGAGAGGGACAACTTCATCACATGTGAGGACCTGGAACGACTTCTCCAAAACCGAGGCAAAGGAAATCTGATGGATGCACACCAACATCAGCCGCCGTACCCTCAAGATATGCAACGAATCCCTCTTCCAAGAGGATACACCTCTCCTCGCCCTCCCTCTACGATGGTACCGGTAACGCTCGTGAACACGTTTCTCGATTTTTGAATCCTCGGGGAGCATGAGTACAATCATGTTCTCACTTTGAAAGAGTTCTCGAAATCACTTACGGGGAGGGCGTACACCGGTATAACAACATCGCACCCGACAAAGATATCCAATTGGGGGAGATGGTCTGCTTTCTACAGAAGTATTTCTTCGTATCCGAGCGGATCACCTTTTCGGATCTAGGGAGAGTCTCTCGACGGAACAACGAGCATCCGAACGACTTCGTTAAGAGGTTCGAACTCAAGCACTAGATTGTCATGATCCGAACATCACTGAACGCCAGTTGGTGGAGCTATGCATCAACGGGATGATACCCATATACCGCGCTTTACTAGAGAATCTGGGCTTTCAGACATTCTCCGAACTCCATGAAGCTGCCAAACGGTCAGCCACAACCGCCCCAGCATTACTAGAGAGAACCAGGGTTGTTCGAAACGAAGATCCACGTGAGAGTCGAGGAAGCAGGCGTCTCACAAACAAACAATACAACACTGGTCCTTCTGTGAGCGTGGTTGGCGAAGGAGGAAAAAGGAAAGCTTCAGCAATAGAACAACAACCCAAGCGTGCGGCTCCAGCACACATGACTTCTTCTCAAAAGAGAGCGGGCAAGACTCCTGCACAAGACACCGAAGATACAGGTTTCACGTTCCCCATGAACGAAGTAGTGGAACTCTTAGAGGCGTGGATTCAAGACGACGCCATCAAGCTGCCTCCTATCAGACGTCACCAACTGAGAAAGATATGGCGGATCCTAAGTATTGTATCTACCATAGGTTCGTTCACCATCCAACCAAATACTACAACAGGCTGAAACAGATCTTCGTGAGAATGGATAGAGACAGGAGAACTCCAGCTTGGAAACGAAGGTGTTCGTAGAGACCCTCTTCCTGTCAGGAACTGCATGATTTCTGGGGATTCCGTTCGCAAGACTGTACAATCTATGATGGAACATTTATGCGAGATCTTGTACTTCTCCAAAGCACAGCGTCAGGACATATTTGCAGCCCTCAACCGTGTTGTCTCAGGCAAACGCTTGTATCTGGAAGAAGAAGCGGTCTCGAAACCTCGGTCCTTGCTGGAAGATGCAAGCAAGGGAAATTGGGGACTCTTAACCATTGCCCGTTTGAAGGATATCGAGTTCGATAACACATTGATCGATGCGGCCTCTGAATTCAACATCATCACTCTCCAGACCTTAAATGCAGCAAAGATTTCAAAATAGGAGGCTACTCGCAACCCAATTGGGATTAAGACTCCAGAAGGAGAACTCAGAGATGCATATGGATACATCGATCTTGAAGTAAAATTGGGCGATGCCTCGACACAAGCAAAGTTCTACATAGTCAGAGAGCATCCGAATTACGACATGATCCTAGGACGCTCTTGGGTACACGACAACAAGACAACACTGGGAGTTTTCCCTATACCGGTTACAACACCTGAAAGGATCTCTAACAAGCCGTCTGCACCTGAAGGCTGTCCGTTGCCGCACCTGCAGCTTGCCAATGTGACACAACTTCCTGGAGAGAGCCCAGCAGCATACATTAAGAGGTTCCGAGCTCAAGTAAGTTTCATCACGCAACCCTTCTTGCAACCAATCACTCCTCACTCCGATAAGTCCTGGGGACTGGCTCCAACCAACAAACCAACCCCGGCTAAGAGATGTGAATGGGAAGCCGTCCCCTTCAAACGTTTTATCAAGAGCGTAGAGGTTGTCTCGGTCAAAGACGATAAGGCCAAGGTCCTGTATCTGCATGCCCAAACCCATTTGGAATTGAGATCTGTGACGAAGACGATCGCATTCAAGGTTGAGAGCGGTGAAATGACCACTCCACCCGACTCACCCACCGAAAGAGAAGATGAACCGTACACTGCAGCGTATGTTATCCTAGGCGGCTACCGCAAGCTCATCAACGCTGATAAACTAGAAGGCATAACAATTCACTCACAACGGCTCAAACCCTACCGAACTTAAGACGTTGTGCTACCACTTTCCAAATACCCTCCACACTTTAAAACGCTGTTCTATTTCCTCCAAAGTGTTTCCTTTTCTAATTTCATGTCATATTTGTAATTCTTCCGAAAATGATTGCAATACTTGGATTCATAGTTAGGGTTTTCAATTTTCAGTTTTTCGATTTAATTGAAGCATTATTTCCATCTGAGAACCTCTCTACCCCTAAAAACACAAAGTCCTGAATCATCCTAAATCGACCCACTAGAGCAAGGAAGGGAACCCTAAGCAAACATCTCATGCGAAGAAGGAAATAGAATGTGTGCACAAAAAGAAAGTGATTTGAGCCATCTTCCCCAGCAAGACCAAAGAGATCTCACGACAGGAGCACATACAGATGCAATCTTAACGAGGGGTATGACATAAACCTTTATTCAATGGTAAGCAAACGAGAAGAAAATATCTTGAACTCAATTACACTCGAGTACAAGAAAGAGGTTCAAAAATTACGGGAATGCACTTGAAAAGAGAAAAAGAAGCAAAAAGGTTTAGCCGTCAAGAAGAATAACCGCGCTGCACCACACTTGGGTCCCGCTTCAACGCCATCACCTGCCGCCGCTTCTCCTTGAGCCTTAGCTTCCTCTTCGGATGTTTTCGCAAACAACGTTCTCCGTCCTAACATCATCGGCAGGAACAGCTTCCAAGTATTCCTCAAAGCCCACAACAACATTATGGTTTGCGCTGACTGCCTTCGAACACTCAGGTCCATCTATGTCAGAATCAAGGATTATCACACCGTCCTGGATTGGATAATCACGCCTATCTTCATCCGGAGGCCGTTTATGCTCCACTCTCCGCCTCTTTAACCGCGCGCAAATCTTTCTCGCCCTTGCGCTTCCGGTGCTCGCAACGCTTCTCATGCCTCCACCGTTCTTCCATGTCGATCACAAATGAAAGGGCACATATGCGTCCCCGGTGATACGCAGTGCGAGAAGGACATGTGTAGCCCCCCTAAGCTAGCAAACCACTAATCCAAGAGATTAACTAAATAAAGAGGCACTAAAAATCTAAAGCATTTACTTAAACATTCAAATAAGAAATCTGCTACAAAACTTAACCCAAAAAAACTAGCCCCGCTCAGAAATATATATACAAGAACTTCTCTCAGATGATACATATAAAATAGTCTTTTAGTTTACAAATAGAATATACAGCATAATAAACATAGCAGAAGTTAACCAACTACGAACTCGACTTCTTGAAGCTTCCGCTGCGCAACTCTGCACATCTTGATCTGTCTCTGAAACTGAAAGTGGGAATGGGTGAGCACATCATCCCTTAAAGGGGTGCCCAGTAGGAATAACATTTAACTTTCATGTAATTCATTGGAAATGATTTGAAAACAATTCATGTTTTCCCTAACACTAAACACAACCAATTCACAGAGTAAACATTCATGTATATGGAACTAACTCCTTCCAAACAATGTACTAATATGGTTATTCAGCCTCAACCTATATAGCTAATATGGTGATTCAGCCTCCACCTAGTTATTGCATAAAAGCTCGAAAGAAAGTAGTTATAAATGAAGGAGCAGGATCCTATATACCACAGATGGAAATTCTCATTTCCAAGCAATCAATGGAAATTCTTATTTCCCAAACAATTCATAAAGGCATACAAATCATTACAATTCCTTTCCAAGCAATGGAAAGATTAAAAGATACAACAATACTTTCAGAATTCAAAATAAAACAATGCAAGGAATACACAACCAGACAATGCATGAATTTGATAAACATAAACTTTGGTAAAAGAAAACAATAATAATCACAGAAGAGTTAAATATAAATTCCCACCTCTTTTGATGACAAGCCACGCCTACCTCGAGATCCACGATCCGCTGGTTCATCCTTTGAATCGATCGTTGTTAATATAGACTAACTGTTAATCACACGAGAACTCTAAGAAACTAGCCAAAATGGCTCACACAAGAATCATACAAGTCTAACTAATGGTTCTAAGCCCATTTATGATTCTACACATCTTCATTATCCATCTCTTGCATAATTAAAGGTCTACTAACTCAATTAGGTTGTTTCTCTAGTCCATTAGTTAAGTCTTGCGAACATCTACAACTTTGTAGAAGAAGTCAAAGGCTAATTCGGACCAAAAGGGGTCCAATTCATCTAATTAAGAAAAACTAATCCTAATCCCAAGCCCACGACCCGCGGGCTTACTCCGGCCCGGCCCACCAAACCGACCCGTTAATAAAAGGTCTGGTCCAACTGAGTCAACTAACGGTCAAACTTAACAGTCAACGGTCTCTAACAGTCAACGTCCAGTCAAAGGTAAATGTCCAGGGTCAATAGTCAAAGTCTAAAGTCTAAATCGGTCAAATGAGTCAATTCGGGTCTAGACCAGGTAACTCGGTGAGTCAACACCGATTCAGTTCAGAACCGAGTCGGCTAAACTAACTCGGCCAAACAACAGGTCACAAGCCTAAGCTAAGTTACTATTACATATCATTCAAAACAAATATCAAATCGAATTACAAACACCAATACAGTTTACCTGCAATTGCAGTTACAAGATCCCATTGAAGAGATTCAATTCAACACAACCTATTTCAGAATTATCCTCTAATCTAAACTCCATATGCTAACTACAGTTGCATTTCAACACAACTAATAACTGAACCACCACCCCTTAGACCTGAACTCCACATATCTTTCATTTCCTCAACTTACACACTTCACCATTCAACTTAATTCGTCTCTGTCACATACATCAATACCAAATTACTACCTCAGATCAATTCAAACCCATATCATAAACACAAACATACTACCATCTCAATATACTAATCGGTTCTGATTAAGCTCAACTTGTAAATCAACCCAATACAACCAGTTAAGAAACATCAGCACCACCATTTGTTCCATAAAAACTAACCTCAGTTCATTCATATCTTCACTGAAATCTTATCCATTCTAACTCATTTCAATCCTTCCTACACAATCTGCAACACTATCACAACTCTCTGTAACAACTTTGTCACTGCATACCACTAACTCCGCATTACAATATTTGTTACTCAATTACACCTTTCTTCAAATCACGGTTCAATATCCAAATTTCACAGACATCACTTAAATCCATACTTCACTAATTATAGCAATCTTACTTCAACATCATACACACGAGCTCAACAATATTAAAGCTTCAAACTATAACTAACACATTCACAGTTCATTGAGAAGCTTATAAACACAATATTGGAGTTGAACTAACCTTTACTGAAATTAACAATTACCTCAAATATGTGCTACTCTGGCAATTGGATTCAAGACCTTCTTCACTTAACTCAGTTCATCAACAACACAACATCACTGCCAGAGCTTCCACTGTAATTCTGTAACTCAGCCCAATATTCTCACTTCAGTTCTTGCCACCATTACCATTCAACAGACATACCCCCTGCATCAACATCTGCAGGTATGTTGTAACACTAGTATAACTCAACAATCCTCAGTTCAGCACTAAAACAACCTTCAGCTCTACCATCCACTACAATTCACCACCAACAGTTCAAACCTAAACCCAATCATTCTTAATTCTACGATTTGACCAAACTCATACCACCACTGGTTCAATCACAGCCAATTCAAACAATCAACTATACCCACATGCAATTCATATCCAGTTCCCTAATAATTTAACACCAACACCAACAATTTAGACAAACCATAGAAATCTTCTTCTTGTTTGAACCTTACTAATAAATTCATCTAATTCAAATCGAATTCATAACTTCAATTGAATACAACCCATCATTCTTTGTCTATTAACAACTCAATTACCAACCAGTCCTACAAACAATCAAACTTGAATAACCAAACCCTAATTTACTAATTGATCACAGTAACTCCTAAATTTTAATTCTCAAATTACCTTTTCTGCATGTTCTATATCAGCCGCTTGAATAAATACGACCACCACCAACTAAACTAGATTACTGCTGCAGCAGTGGGAGGCCGACGAAAGTTTGGAACTGACCAGGCATCAAACCCACAAAATCACTTATCAGTTTCGTATGGTTCAATCGCGTTCATTAGATCAATTACAAAACTACAATCAATAATATATTTTGTATACATTTTCTTTTTAAAGTTAATCGAGAACAAACTTTGTGTTTAAAAAAAAAAAGAAAAAATAACACCCGGAGATTAACCTTGAAAGTGGCCAAAGTAAATCAAATTTAAGTACTAAAATCGGAATCATATGTATGGACAAGAATAAATAAGCTCTGCGTGGGACAAACATGCAGTTTTATGTAGATGTAATACATGAAAGCCATGTGTAAAGCTAAAGGTTATTATAGTCATTTTGATCACACAACTCTTATCACAAAACTGAAAGGTCAAAGCAGCTCTTTTCCGGTAAGCTGAACTCACTCATTTTGCGCCAGTATTTTCCTTTTTATGTCTCAGGCTGAGCGTCTCACGGTCATAGAGAATTGTGATCAATCTCTCTTATTTCCCTGCAGTTCTCTGTGACTCTATCTCTCTTTTACATCCTAATTCCTAACCCAGAGTACTTATTTTTTTCTCTGTGAGGTGGTAGTAATCAAATTTCTTTTTTTCTTTCCTTCAGTATCGTCTTTATTTCATCTACCATCTCAAAGTTAAAAATAAATAAATTTACTTGAAAGTTATGGTGGTGAAGATGCGGGGGTTTTACGATGGAAGATGGTGAGATTTTGAAGATATACAAATTCAAGATGAAGATTAGGTTATATTAGATGGGTTTTGTGTTTTTGATAATTCGATTGAAGTTCAGAGAATATCGATTTCTTCAACGGTATTACAGCAGATGGATAATTCAATAATTTCCGTTGTTGATGCTACTGCCATTATTCAAGGTAGAAAAGTTCGATCTCAAATTTGATAAAGGGGGTGACTTAGTTCCAGGGAAGAAGATGAAAAGATTTATCAAATTTCTTTTATAAGTCGGGTTTCGATTTTACCCACCCGGTCTTATCGTCTTCTTCCACGGAACGAGATATAGTGCTCGTTTTTCCAGTAATATTTAATTTTAAATCGTCAAATCTGTTCGAATTCAAACAAAAATTAGAAGGTTCAATCACTGAAATGGAAACTATGATTGTGTCTTGGCATTAAATTGAAGCCGATATATTCCTTGATTTGGATTTAATGAACTGAAATTTGTTTTTGTTTTTTTTTTTTTTTTGAAGAAAACGAAACTGAAATCAATCGATTCTGATTGATCTACTGGATATCTTGATGATCTTTGAATTGTTAGTTTGCTTGTTTTATTAAATCTAGCTGAAATTTGCGATCAATTTGATTAATTACCTCAAATTGAATCTTAATTTTATGAAATTGTGAGATTTGGAATTTCAATTTTAAATGTTTGGGACATTTGTTGTGTCTGACATAGTGCATCTTTTTGATCCTATAGAAGGCCTCCTTAACAGTCGGCCGACTAGCTCTACTCTTCTTCTATCTCGATCTGGGACTCATAATCATATTCACCCTCATCGATTATCAGAGGAAACCCTAACTCTTCAGTTTACATCAAAAACACTTCCAACTATTAATTGAACGCAACCCTTAATTCAATCGACTAAACCCATCTCTAGTTACCTCAAATCAAACCTTTATCAACTCACAGAAACCCTAACTTCACTTATCCCTGATTCGTCTCAAACCCATCAATATTAAATCTTCTCCTTCTTAATCACATCGACAACACCTCCTTCACCATCAGAATAGTTTCATCAATCAAAAACTCTCAAACGTACTCTCAATTTCATCACTCGAATTCTATAGAAGGAGAACAAAGAAGAGGCAGAAGAAAAATGAAGAAACGAGAAGAAGAAAGAAGAGAAAAGAAGAAAATCTTCTTGACTTGGTCTTGATAAGGCCGAACCAAATTGCTAAAGGCACCCGTCCAAATGATAATGGCAACCAGGCGGTTTAAAGAAAAATGACTAATTTTCCTTTCAAACAAAACTGATAATATCTTCTTCATCTGATGTCCGATTGACACGTTCGAGTAGTCCATCTTGCATAACTTTTCGAGTTCTATCGAGTGGTACTAATTTCATAGATTAATTTCTATTAATTAAAATATATATTAACTAATCGAGTCATTATCGGCTAACTCGTCTCTTGATCGACTCTTGACCGGTTTAATAGCGTTGACGTGATTGAGGGTCTTTACATTCTCCCCACCTTATTCATTTTCGTCCTCGAAAATCAAACCATCCTTCTGGTCTTCAAAACTCCCCACCTTAAAGAAAAAACCTCTCTCCTATCTAAGCGCAAACAATAAGAACAAGCACAACTCTATAAGGCTTTCTACAACTAAAATTTGTGGCTCTAGGCTCAATTAACTAATTTCCATTTTAATAAGTTACTGGTTCTAATTACGAGAGAAGATACTCTATAATAAAGTTTCTAAGTAACATTTGGGATCTATCAGTTCACTAATAGAAGTAAGTTTTCCTTCTATGCCTAGTGATACAAGAATGCAGTTGCCCTGTCTAGGTTCGTGACGCCTGACAATGCCTACCTACGTAACAAGTATCACCCGAACACATCAAAATTACCAACCTCACTATTCAGCACTGGGATTAACTAAGAATTAATTTATTAAGATTAATTAGTTTTTAACTTTTAAGGTAATTGATGTAATTCTGATAAATTAACTTCGTAAAATATATAAATAGTTCACATCATTTTAAGCAATTCAATCATCAAAAGTTATTTACCGTTATTATTATTATTTATTTTATCATTATCAGTAATCCAAATTCGATTTTACGTCAATTTATAGTATTTGATAATTTTAACTTTACTGTAATACCATATATAAATTTTCCAAACATTATCTATTATAAATTTACTACCAGCTTAATTACTCAGATTCTATTATCAACTGTGTTATTATTCTCAGTATTCTTAATTTGATAGTCCAATTGTTGCACTAAATCTTAAACTTTAAATATGATTTTATATTCACGTAAAGATTGATATAATAGATTTTATTTATTTAGATTGAATTTATATGCTATATCTTGTTAAAGAACGACGTTGGTAATTTAGTATGGTTTATGTTTGAGTTTGCATAAAATTATAATATATCTTAATAGTCTTTAGATTTGCTATTAATGTAAAGTATCCTATTAATATACGAATTTATTTTCTTTTAATTTAATGTTACACTAAGCATCTAAATACCATTACTATTTCATGTATAATTGTTTCATTTTAAAGATTTGCTGAATCATTTGCTAAATTAAAGGTAATTTCGGTACAATTACTAACAAGTTGAGTCTTTTTATTTTATATATTACTAGCTCTTAACCCGTGCTGTAACGGCACGGGCATCATTTTCTATTGGTGATGTGTATCTTCCAAAATAACTTTGAAGCCTCCCACAGGGCCACAGCCAAAATGTTGCACAAATAGATAATTTTTTCACTTTCCACAACATTGAACCTACAGTACCCCTAAAAAAATGATGGAGAAAATAAACTACCAAAGGCAGGGCGCTTTCCATTTGATGGACAAAATTTGTTTAGAAGTGTACTCTTGAGCCTTGATTGCTCTCGAGCAATCGACAGTGAATGACCCCCTTGGCAATCACATAAAGATTTATTTTAATATTCATGACATAATGGATATAAACAGACATGGAGTTATTGACTACTTGCGGGTATACCTTGATGAACGAAACTGCATCAACGAACTTAAAATCAATGTAGCTGGTGTACTATTCCCACTTGACTATTCCCACTTGAAGGTAGACATGGAGTTATTGATTATTCCCACTTGACTTTTGTTCTTTGTTTTTTCTTTGGGTGATCGATTCCAAATTCGATCTCATTTTTTTTGTATCGGTTGTATTTATTGGGTTGAGGTACCCCTTAAGTACCTCTTTTTCAATGAATTTTTCCTATTGACCGATCAAAAAAAAATGTAGTTGGTGTACTTAATCATATAAGACTTGGGATTAGCGACTGAAAATTTTAGGACATTTGTTATTGCACAACTACATTAACTTTGGAGTAGTCACTGAACACTGAACACCAATGTTAATGGGCAGCTAAATTTATCTTTCCCGGAACCTTTAAGGCAACATAAGATTCCAATCATTTTGGACACCTTCAAGCATGTCAATTACAATTTTGACCGTCAACCGAGGAGCTTCCAGCAAGTACCGATGTAACAAATTGACTGGTCCTTGAACCAATTCTCAGGTAACATCCTCAACTTCATCCCTTCTCTATCATCCCTGAAATTTCCAGATAAAACATTAGGCAGATTAAGGTCATGGCTGGTCCAAGAGTGTACCCCACTTACGTTGAAACTTCAAAGTTATATGTTATGAAATATGAACACCACATGATGCAAAGTTATCAATGCATGACTACCTAAGAGTGAATTTAGTTATAAGATCCATCAGATGAAACTTAAAAACTAAAGGAAAATTAAATATACTCAAGGATCAGATTTCAGAGCATTTAGAACATCGTTAAGAAACAACATGAGTGATGTTTCACGACAACTGGAAATGCAGAAGGGGACATAAAAATACAAATTTAACATCAGAACTAAAACAAATTGATTGATCCATTTATGAAATATAACAACACTGATATTCTAGAAGTTTAATGACAGGTTTGTGTGAGTTACGCTATAGCTGGACACGAAAGTAGTTACACTGCAGAAAGGGACAAACATCTAGACGTACAAATGAAAAATTGGGGTATATTCTTAAAGGTTCGCTTTCTCCTTCCCATGGCAAGCCTTTTTGGTGGGCTTTTCATCTTCCAAATCTGGGAGAGATTCATAGCTTATCATGGAAAAGCAGAATTTTTGTGTTAGGCACAGCGATTCAAGGACTGTCTTTTCTCTTCAAGTTAAACGGCCTAATTGTTAGTTGGTAATTCATCACCAAATTCAATATTTGTTCAATACCGGCAACCACCTTAGTCTTGCATCTTTCTTAATTTAAAAAAAATAATCTGATTGTTTAACGGCTGTTATGAATACATGTGGGATGCAACCATAATGTTCAGTAAGACTATGAGGATGCTTCAAAAAAAAAAAAAGTAAGGCTATGAGGGGCATACCTCCCCGTTCATGAATAATTAACTCCAATGTGGTCAAAAAAAGGAAGCAGGAACCTATATCTGATTAATCATTGGACGGTCAGGGAA
The DNA here is from genome assembly GCA_023531295.1 of Papaver armeniacum. Classification (NCBI taxonomy): domain Eukaryota; kingdom Viridiplantae; phylum Streptophyta; class Magnoliopsida; order Ranunculales; family Papaveraceae; genus Papaver; species Papaver armeniacum. The sequence continues at coordinate 30,688 of JAJJWW010010515.1, read as the reverse complement.
AAGAGAACGTTTGACCTCAATGCCGAGCACAAAAAATACGGATGGCCCTGGATTTCCAGAGGAGACAGGAACCTACATCACCAACTATTTGCACTTAGAGCAACAACAAAACCGAAGCTAAATAAAGTATGCTCTAAGATAGTTGCCCTTGGTGGCTCCCTTTTCAAGTCGCGAATATCGAAATGAAAAATTCAGCAAGAAAGCAACCAACCAAGATTGTAGTGATTGGTGTCTCTCTGGTGCACCATCTGCGCCGAAAGAATTCCATTCTGATGCATTTGTAATGCAGCAAATGTGGTATAGCTCCAAGTTTTTTTAGATAATTTTTGGGCATAAGAATTAATAATCAATATTGCAATGTAACTTCGTGATGTGCACAACAACACAATTTTATCCATATCATGACTTACCGTATTAGTTCCTTCCACCATATGTTAGTTGTTGTAGTGCGAGCTTTCTTGTTGGATGTGCCTCCTTTGTGCTGAAGTCTTTGCTTATATATTTTGCAGATTCATTGTTGTTGATATCCTACGAACACATCTAGCTAATTAGTTGTGTTATCATCATTGTGTCATCGATTAAACTGTTGAAAACATTCGGTAGTTCGTTGCACTTTGTAATTGCGGTTTCTCGACTAACCCACCAAACGTCTCTGCAATCAAGCACCATACGTTTACAATATATGAATATAGAAGTGGACTTTTAAATTTCTAACAGTAAGCATCTGCTCAAGTTTACTGTTGCAACATTGGGAGCTCTAAATGACCCAGTAGCTAACAATAAGAAATGCTCACCAACCTGATGAGAGTTCACCCAAAAATGTTTAAAAGATCAGGGATATCGATAAAGCTAATAACATCAAAAAATGTAAAATTCCTCCACTACTCAAGTCATTATAAATTCTTATCGATGATTGACATTAGTAAATAACATTACTCATCTTATCACTCCTTTGGTTGGATCATAATGTTACTCTGCTGAAACTCATTTCAAAGTTTTTGTCAAACATTTGAAGGAAATAATTACTCTTTCCCTGTTGACAAATCACCTTAATGAAATCACCAAAATTTTATAAATAATTATGATCATAGAGTCTCCTCTTTAGAATCACATCTAAAGAACACGACCTAATCGTATACAACATTTCATGATCCAACCGACCCATATAGGAAAATTAAAATAGATGAACAAATCCACTATAAACCGAGTTAAAGTACCAACTTGACAATATGTGTGACAATACTGAATATATATAGATTAAAAATTTTGAATGCAAAGCTCAAATAAACCCTGGATTAGAAAATATGTGTGACAATACTGATTACATATAGATTAAAAAATTTGAATGGAAAGATCAAATAAACCCTAGAATTGAAACTTTTAACTTAAGCCAAAGAAGTCTATTACATCAATCCCTATCTACAATTGACAACACCAAACAAAATATATCCAATCATCCTAATCAATTCAATCAAGTTGAATTTTAAAGCTAGACAATATTAGAACAGGGAACTCGATTAGGTGTGTTAAATTCAGAAGTTTTTATATAGAATAAATTTTATGAAAAATCACACCACCAAAAAAAAAAAAAAAAAAAAAACATTCTAATTTATCCAATCACAAAAAGGGGAATAATCATCTCTTTCAGTTCTTTTGAGTTTTTTTTTTCCTAGGGTTTGAGCCCCCTTTCTTCAGCGCTGGAACATGTGAAGAAAAGAAAAAAAATTGGGACAGAAAATAATTTTCCCATCAGAGAAAAGAGATTTTGGTTTCTTATGCTTACCGATGCCGTGGCGAGTTGGAGAAGATAGAAGGATACATCTTGTGTTTCCTTACTCTTGAATTCGGGTTTAGAATACCTAAAAGTGAAAACCACTATCGAGAACAGAAACGGCATGTGATAATGAAATTTCATTTAAGGTCGAATTAATGAGATTGTGTTTTGGGGGATCAACCACTGCCGTGGATTTATGTATTGTAAGAACAAATCTGGACCACCATTTAGATAGGCTAAGTTAGCCAAACTGTGCTTTATACTCTTGATATCCTCATCTTCCTAAAGTCTAACACCTAACAAGTATTATATTAATTATCTAGTTTAGACGCAAAACATATATCTCTAATTTGTAATTATTTTAATTCGTCAATAATAATTTTTAATCATTATTAGATCTTTAATAACTATTTAAGAAATTTTACTTAAGCTAAGTTAATATAATACTAAATCATAAATGCTAATCATTACTTTATTAAAATTATTATCACTTTGATTATCATCTATAATTACTATTATAATATTTTTATTGTTAACATTAATGGACAAACTATTATTCTAATTACTCTTGCAATTATTATTAAGTCCCAAAAATATTATTAACATTTATGTAATTATAAATTGTTGATTCCACATATGAGTCAAGATATTCAATAAGTTTCTATGTGGCTTTCAAGATTTATCAATAATACTAATTTCACTATTGTTTAGTATTGAATTGTGTATGTGTTCATACTTTTTAGATTAATTATTCACAAATCCTTATTAGCTAAAGGTATTTTTGTACCCTACAATTTGTACTTCATTACAAAAACAAACAATCAAACAAACAAATCAATCAATCAAATAATTCTTTTAGTTATTGATAGATTTTAGTGATTAAGATTTATCTCACAATCTCACCCCATTTCTAAATTAATCTATATCACTAACTAGCACTGGCTATTTCTATCCTTTCCCATTTAAGATCTAATAGTGAGCTCTGATACCAACTTTGTAGCGCCCCCTAAGCTAGCAGCTGACTAATCCAAGAGATTAACTAAATAAAGAGGCACTAAAAATCTAAAGCATTTACTTAAACATTCAAATAAGAAATCTGCTACAAAACTTAACCCAAAAAATCTAGCCCCGCTCAGAAATATATATACAAGAACTTCTCTCAGATGATACATATAAAATAGTCTTTTAGTTTACAAATAGAATATACAGCATAATAAACATAGAAGTTAACCAACTACGAACTCGACTTCTTGAAGCTTCCGCTGCGCAACTCTGCACATCTTAATCTGTCTCTGAAACTGAAAGTGGGAATGGGAGAGCACATCATCCCTAAAAGGGGTGCCCAGTAGGAATAACATTTAACTTTCATGTAATCATTGTAAATGATTTGAAAACAATTCATGTTTTCCTAACACTAAACACAACCAATTCCATGAGTAAACATTCATGTATATGGAACTAACTCCTTCCAAACAATGTACTAATATGGTTATTCAGCCTCAACCTATATAGCTAATATGGTGATTCAGCCTCCACCTAGTTATTGCATAAAAGCACGAAAGAAAGTAATTATAAATGAAGGAGCAGGATCCTATATACCACAGATGGAAATTCTCATTTCCAAGCAATCAATGGAAATTCTTATTTCCCAAACAATTCATAAAGGCATACAAATCATTATAATTCCTTTCCAAGCAATGGAAAGATTAAAAGAAACAACAATACTTTCGGAATTCAAAATAAAACAATGCAAGGAATACACAACCAGACAATGCATGAATTTGATAAACATAAACTTTGGTAAAAGAAAACAACAATAATCACAGAAGAGTTAAATATAAATTCCCACCTCTTTTGATGACAAGCCACGCCTACCTCGAGATCCACGATCCGCTGGTTCATCATTTGAATCGATTGTTGTTAATATAGACTAACTGTTAATCACACGAGAACTCTAAAAACTAGCCAAAATGGCTCACACAAGAATCATACAAGTCTAACTAATGGTTCTAAGCCCATTTATGATTCTACACATCTTCATTATCCATCTCTTGCATAATTAAAGGTCTACTAACTCAATTAGGTTGTTTCTCTAGTCCATTAGTTAAGTCTTAGGAGAACATCTACAACTTTGTAGAAGAAGTCAAAGGCTAATTCGGACCAAAAGGGGTCCAATTCATCTAATTAAGAAAAACTAATCCTAAGCCCAAGCCCACGACCCGCGGGCTTACTCCGGCCCGGCCCACCAAACCGACCCGTTAATAAAAGGTCTGGTCCATATGAGTCAACTAACGGTCAAACTTAACAGTCAACGGGTCTCTAACAGTCAACGTCCAGTCCAAGGTCAATGTCCAGGGTCAATGGTCATAGTCTAAAGTCTAAATCGGTCAAATGAGTCAATTCGGGTCTAGACCAGGTAACTCGGTGAGTCAACACCGATTCAGTTCAGAACCGAGTCGGCTAAAGTAACTCGGTCAGACAACAGGTCACAAGCCTAAGCTAAGTTACTATTACATATCATTCAAAACAAACATCAAATCGAATTACAAACACCAATACAGTTTACCTGCAATTGCAGTTACAAGCTCCCATTGAAGAGATTCAATTCAGCACAACCTATTTCAGAATCATCATCTAATCTAAACTCCATATGCTAACTACAGTTTCATTTCAACACAACTAATAACTGAACCACCACCCCTTAGACCTGAACTCCACATATCTTTCATTTCCTCAACTTACACACTTCACCATTCAACTTAATTCGTCTCTGTCACATACATCAATACCAAATTACTACCTCAGATCAATTCAAACCCATATCATAAACACAAACATACTACCATCTCAATAAACTAATCGGTTCTGATTAAGCTCAACTTGTAAATCAACCCAATACAACCAGTTAAGCAACATCAGCACCACCATTTGTTCCATAAAAACTAACCTCAGTTCATTCATATCTTCACTGAAATCTTATCCATTCTAACTCATTTCAATCCTTCCTACACAATCTGCAACACTACCACAACTCCTTGTAACAACTTTGTAACTGCATACCACTAACTCCGCATTACAATATTTGTTACTCAATTACACCTTTCTTCAAATCATGGTTCAATATCCAAATTTCACAGACATCACTCAAATCCATACTTCAGTAATTATAGCAATCTTACTTCAACATCATACACACGAGCTCAACAATATTAAAGCTTCAAACCATAACTAACACATTCATAGTTCATTGAAAAGATTATAAACACAATATTGGATTTGAACTAACCTTTACTGAAATTAACAATTACCTCAAATATGTGCTACTCTGGCAATTGGATTCAAGACCTTCTTCACTTAACTCAGTTCATCAACAACACAACATCACTGCCAGAGCCTCTCCTTGTAATTCTCGTAACTCGGTCAATATTCTCACTTCAGTTCTTGCCACCATTACCATTCAACAGATATACCCCCTGCATCAACATCTGCATGTGTGTTGTAACACTAGTATAACTCAACAATCCTCAGTTCACACTAAAACAATCTTCAGCTCCACCATCCACTACAATTCACCACCAATAGTTCAAACCTAAACCCAATTGATGCGTGTCGTAACCACAACAAATTAATTAATATTTTTCCACCTAATTAACAAGTAATATAGTGGTAGTTAAGTTCGTTCCCACGAGGAGCAAGAGATTCTAGTTGTAAAAATTGTCACAAAAGGGGGGTGTAAAAAACAAAAGAAAATAAACAAAGCAATTCAAAGATAAAGTTGAAATCAATAAGAGAGACAAGACCAAGGAATCCTTCTTCGTTGCAAAACAATGAATCAAGTTATGTTCTTTTCTACTTGTTATTAGTCACAAATTATCACCAACCGTAGGTAAAGCAGCTAGATCAGTGCTAAACCCCTAAATCCCTTGTATCACCGGATACGGAAGTTCTCGACTACCGGATTCTATTTACCAAACCACCTAGTAGTAGATCACTCTAGATGTAATTTAAATAAACACATTAAGATTTATGAACTTATTAGGTTAATATTAGTAGTTAGACTCTTAGATCAAGGTCTACTTGCTAACGTTGTTTTCACACACAATTGCTCCACGGAATCCCTCCGCAAGGTCTCGTGTTTGCTACTTATGTAAAGAGTCAAGAAAACGATTACTTATCCCCTAACTTTCACTAGCTTTAGATTAAATTAACAAATCAATTTAGCGTGCACTCTAAACAATCTATCAATCAATCATGAATGAATAAACATTCCTATTAGTAAAAACAAACGATAATCATGTGAAAAACTTCAAGATAGAATTGAAACAAAACTCAAATCATGTATTAAGAACTAGGAATTCATCCTCAATCAATAATAAAATTAGCTACTCATGTCTTTGAAATTCACACAAATAATTAAAGGGAGAATTTTTCAAGTTCACACAAATAATTTAAAAGAAGAATTGAAAAGCAAGCAAAAACACAAGTGTTGTGTGTGTAGAGAGGTGTGTAAAAGATGTGTAAAAGTGTGTAGAGAACTTCTCTACTTATAGGCTTCAATGTTCTCCAAATCTTCCAAGGAATAGAATCCTCATTCCATAATAATTCAATTTCCAAATTCAAGTCTTTCTCATCCATCTTCTCTTTCTAAATTTGAGCCAAATTCTCCATCCAATTCCAAGTCCAAGTCTTCACACCCATGAGAATAATCCACACAAAAATCTGTAATTTTGGTCGCCGGAAAGCTGGTATGATGGCCGGAATCCGTAGGAAAAGTTCTTAGGAAAGTTTCTCAGGTGACCGGCAAAGTCCGCCCGGTCACCGGTCAAACGGGTCAAAACGGTCAGGAGAGTCAGTCGGGTCAACTCGGGTCAAACCGACCGAGTCGGGGCTGAATCATTGAGTCAACTCGGTCGGTCATCGGAGTTAGATGGAGTCGATTGGTACCGGTGATTAGTCGAATCCGAGTAGCTTTGACTGGGCTTGGCATGAGTTGACACGGCCTAAGCTTGTCTTTGTGTTGCACCATCATTGTGCTTCACTACCCGACCACGATGGCCCCGCATTGCCACTCCCAACACCACCCGAAGACATTCCATTCACCTAAAAATGCCAAAGCAAGTGCACAATTCCACCAACAAAACCTCCATTGCACTGCCGCAACATCGGTTTGCCATTCTAACTTCTACTTTACCAATATATCCATTACAATTCATTCCAAGTTCATGACCAATTCCCCGGCTCAAAACCATTACCACCACCGATACCACATGCATCCGCATTTTTTCATTGCACTAACACTACCTCCTGCAAGACCATCTCCATTTTCATTAATGCAAACTTATTATCACTAACCACGCACCCCGAGTTTCACTTATGCAACAACTCGGCTTCCGTCCCAGTTCAAGCCATTCCCAGACCATTAAAAACTGCAACTCCACACCGAACCCAAAGCAATATCGCCTCTCGGCTCACCACATGCTCTTGCACAACCGCAACTCCAACCCCAAATGCTCCATTGCAGCCTCCATTTCTTCATTGCCACGCCAATTCTGCCTAAGACTCGGCTAACCACCATAAGGTCAATCCACCCCTCAATTGCACATTCTTCACCGGATCCTCGACCTCGGCAACACCTCGTCTCTCGCCAACAATATGACCTACGACTAGGGATATCATGCGCCACCGCCGTTCTCTTGCCACACTTGTCACTAATAGCATCACTCATCTTCAAGGCTGTTTCGTTCATCACCTACCAGGACCACGCAATCACTACTGACTTCATAATCCAGTTCTGCGAGATCACTTGCACTGCAGGTGCATCTTCTTGAGCATTAACACACACACATAGAAAATACCCATTTCTAATCTCCACAACATCACCTCGCATCTGCTGAACGCCCGAAACCACCGCAACATTCTTCCCCGAACTCATCGAAGCTTCTTCCACAACCCATCTAACAACAGCGCTTTTCTTCTCTGCTTAGATTCGAATCCCCACCATCATCAACATCTCAGCTCGACCACAACATCCATGGTTGTAAATTCAATTTTAATTTCTTGATTCGATTGAGCAACAACAAAACCCTGAGTTAGCTTCTTCTTCTCTCAATCATTGAACACCACCATCTCTCCATCTTCTTCTTTGCCTTTTCCGATTCAACCCAAAACCCTTTTCCATTTCTCGATAACGCCAATACATCATTTCGACCTCAACAGAGATCCCCAATTCGTAGAGTCTCGCTTCAAATCATCCACAACAAACCCAATATCCATCATGATTCAAACCCAATCCTTCCTTTTGATTTCCTCTCAAGCAACTACTTCTTTCGATTCAACAGCACCATAAATTCTTCAATTCGATCTACCGAATCTTCATGATTCGAATCAACCCATTCTTGTATCCATTACCATCTCTGCCATTAATCTCTATCAATTTCTCGATCTGGTATCACCAGCAGCTGTTGCTACCTTTTTTTTTTCTCTCTCTCTCAGGTGCAAATGATTGAGAAGAAGTTAGGGTTATAACTTGGGGCTGGTTAATGACACCCGGTCACCCCTGATAAGGGTTAACCAAATTACAGCCCCTTAACATCAGCTGGTCTGTCTTTAGTGCTTCTCCAAAGGAAAGTTGCCCCTTAACCTTGACCGGGCTCCAGATAATGTTCGCCCCTGAAATGACAATTTTTGCCCTTTTGGCTCAAATAGAGTAATTTCTTCTTCTTTTCCTCCGTGTGACTCCATAGAAGCTATAAAACTCAATACAAGCGTAAAATACATAATTTACAAGAAAAATAGCAAAGAAAGCATAAACAATAGATAGTAAATAGGATGTATTCTACACCCTATCAGATTCCCCCACACTTAGACTTTGCTAGTCCTCGAGCAAATCAAACTAAAAACTCACAACTTCAAAGCGTTCAAAGCGTCCCAAGCATCCAAAGAGTTATGAGGACATAGAGTTTCGCATGCTAGTAATAAGAAGTTAGAAATACTAAAGAATATATTCTCATTCTTAAATGTTGAGTGAGAAATAACCACACCATAATGAGAGAACGCGTGTTTGAGAAACGATCAATAAGCATTTCGCCTCGACTTCGCCTCACCAAAAAGGATTTTATGATAATTGCACTCAAAAAGACGGCTTTTTATGGGTCTCACATGTGTGCAGGTAGGAATGAAGAAAGAAATCCTGCAACACGTTGAATGGTGGGAAGGACAACTTCCGAAATATTTTTAAAAACCCACATCTTTTAACATTTTGAAAAACCATTTTTCTGACGATCTCTAAGAAAGGAAATCAACCACTATTATCAAGGATGAGATTACTTACTCACCTTCACATCCGATCGCCAATTATGATAACACCACTCTCACGGCATCCAATAGAAACGTCTTCCGCTCCTTGTCTTGATCTCCTTGGTCTTCGGTTTCAACTATTGGTGATAAACTCTCGAATTTCGTAAATCCTTAACAATTTTTAACTCTTAAATCCTTGTCGCTTGAAACTTCCTTATAGATTTTCCTTCCCCACGGCTTATAAAAACAAAACAAATATTTCTCTTGTCTTTTTTTTTTTTTTTTTTTTTGAACAAGAGAAATAAAACGAAGTGAAAATAAAACAAACCGTGGCCGTGGGAGAAGTATTTTACCGCTTGATTCTTCACAACTTGTATCGTCTCAAAATCATTAACTTCGACAATTCTCACCTTTTGATTTTCTTCGCTCTTGTGAATAAGTCTTTATACTTAAATATAGAATTACCTCATTGTATTGTAAGTCCTCAACATATATGTAAAAATCTGCTCTTTGTATGTTGCTTTACTTGAATATGAAATTTGCTCTTTTTCTCATTCCGTTGCTTGTAAACTGTGAACTTTTTCAACTTTCCTTGTAGATTTTGATGTCGCTCCTTGTTGATGATGATGGTGTTTCTATGAATCCGTTGTTGTTGCGAGAGAGAATGGTGCTAACTGCGAATCGAATTACAAGAAGGAGGCTTTCATCTATAGACGTCACCCTTATGATTGACAAAATTAGCACTCAAGAGATCAAAGAGTAGTGCTTCTATTGGTGGGAGGTTGGGTAGCTCACCATTCTACCCGGAATTAACGTACGGTGACACACACTTAAAAGAAAGCCCTTTAGTTAGATGGAAAATTTCTGGTCGGTGCCTCACATGATATGAATACGGGTAGTCTCCACTAATGATTGATCAGCAACTCTAATAATGCATTTCTCCCTGCACCAAATTTGCATCACCGGCATGATTAAATCCATTATTTAACACTCTAACAAGCAAGAAATCCGAATGTAGTTCCCTAACACTTCCAAGTTCAATTATGTCGGTCAGAATCTCTATGTAAACATACCTAGAAGTATGCTAGTGACTCTAAAATCTCTAAAAGTTGGAGGTTTTATGTAAAACTTTTTTTTTTTTTTTAAATATACATGCTTAACCACTCCCCCACACTTAAACCTTACATTGTCCTCAATGTAATTGAATCGTCCTAGTAAAGTCAAGGTGGAAAATTTTAACATGATAAGGAACAAGAAAAAGAAATAACAAAAATAAAAAAAACAAAAGGATAAGAAATACAAAACCTATGGGTTGCCTCCCATGAAGCGCTTGTTTTAAAGTCGACGGCCCGACTTAGCTCTTGCAAGATTCATTAGCCCGCATCAATCTCTTTCACGGGAAAACATGACGTCACATCACTAGGGCATCTCATTGTTCCAAAGATATTGAAGTGGATGAGTGTACCATCAAACTCCATAGTCAAGGTGCCATTTTGGACATCAATCTTTGTTCCGGCGGTGCTTAAGAATGGTCTACCCAATAGCAAGGGTGTAGACTTGGAAGAATTCTCATCATTCATGTCTAAGACATAGAAATCGGCCGGAAATACAAGCTCATTAACCTGCACCAAAACATTCTCAACAATCCCTTTCGGGTAAACATTAGATCGGTTAGCAAGTTCAAGAACTACCCCGGTCTCTTTAAGAGGACCAAGATTCAAAGAATCATAAATCGAGGAAGGCATAACATTAACCGATGCTCCCAAATCTAGTAAAGATCGAGTAAACCTTGTTTTATCAATTGTGCAAGGTATAGTGAAACTACCGGGTCCTTTAATTTTGGTGGGAGTTTCTTGAGAATGAACGCAAAGAAGCATTCTCCCCCACACTCATGACTTCATTCCCTTTTAACCTTTTCTTCTTCATGCACAACTCCTTTAAGAACTTTGCATAACGAGGAATTTGACGAATAACTTCAATGAGTGGAATATTGACTTGTACTTTCTTAAGGATGTCCCACATATCCTTGTATTCCAAGTCTTTCTTCGATTTAGAAAATCGGCTAGGAAACGGGGGTGGAGTTGTGAAAGTAGGAACCGTCTCCTCGGGTTGGTTGGTTTGGGATGTATTCTCCTTTGGTGCGGTTTCAATTTCCTCTTTCTCATCATACACCTTATCTTGTTGATTTGGTTGCTCCACTTGTTTCCCACTCCTCAAAGTAATCGCATTAACGCTCTCTCTTGGATTAACAAATGGTTGTGAAGGAAGCTTTGTGGACGCTTGAGCTTTCAATAGGTTCACATCGGTCGCTAATTGCCCCACTTGAATTTGTAAATCCTTGATTGCCAAATCGGTCTTTTGTTGTTGTTGTTGGACCAAAATGGTGATACCTTGCATACCTTGCATCAATGCATTGAGCTTGTCATCAATTGAAGAATCACGTTCCTTGACTTGTTGTGGTTGAAATTGTTGTTGAGGTTGGAAACGTGATTGTTGGAAACCACCTTGTTGCTCATACGGATTGGGAACCGCCGCTTGCTTATTTGCATAACTAAAGTTGGGATGATCCTTCCAACCGGGATTATAGGTATTGGAGTATGGATCGTACCTTGGCCTTTGATTTGGATATAAAGCGTTTACTTGTTCGGTCTCTGATGAGTGCCAAATATTGCATATTTCTACACCTATTTATTGGCATTTAGCTCATCTTTTGTGTTCAAAAATCAGATATTATCCCAGATTCTGTATTTTCTTTGTTTTCAAGAATAAATATTTGTATTAATTAATTGTGTTTTTAGGTAATAAATAAAGTTCGGAGAATCTGAGGAGCCAAAAGAGCAGAAAATTGGAGGCAAGCGTCTATGGAGCAGAAAGCCAAAGCCCGCGCGCGCATCAGTTGCAACCCAACAAGGAAGACATGGGCTAGAGCTACCCATGACCCGGATCCGAACCCGCTCATCCCGAGCCGTTAAGATCTTCACTCGCCACATCCTACGCCCGCTCCGACTTCCTCATCATATCTTGATGCGCTCGCTCAACACTAAAACACTCCGAGTCTCTCTCACCGTTCGTATCTCCCTCGGCTCCATCCTACGCTCGCTCGGCCCATCCCATCAACTCTCGCTGTTCATGCCTCACAACAAAACTACCTATCCCTATACCCTAGTCGACCCACCTTATTTCTCTTCTTCCTCTTCTCTTTCTTCTCTGCAGAGAAGAACCATCTTCTCCCCCTCTCCCCGACCATACCTCTGCAGAGCCACCACCTCACCACCTCCATCATCACCTCTCCTGCCAGCGCCAACAACTCTATCAGCAACACCATCTCTGCATCCGCACAACCTCTCTAGGTCTAGGTTTTCTCTCACTTAGCTTCTCCAACCCTAGAAGCTAACTTAGAGAAAACTAGAACTAGGGTATTCAACCAACAACCCCAAAGATGGATCCCCGGGGCCGAATTGACAAAAGAGGAGAAGCGATTCGAGAGAGTATGGGTACACTGTTTTTCATTTAATTTCTGTTTTAAAATTAGGGTTTGGTATTTTGGAAATTTTGCATGTATAAATAGGTGAAGTTGTGTGTGAAAAACTTCATGCCTGGAGTAGCCAGAGCAGTAATTTGTGTTTAATTTGTTATTTATGTTCTAAATTATTTGCTAGGGTTTCATTGAAACCCTAATTCACTGATATGATTTTAATCTTGCTTGAATGTTCTTGAGTGCTTAATGTATCGGATATGCTCAATTCTAACACCTCATTACTCGCTCTCACAATGCATGCCTTGTATTCATTGTAGTTAGGCTAACACCGTAGTGAGAGTGTTTCACTCATACTTTAATTATTAGTGCTAACCCTTGACTAGTTGTGCTTAGTTAGACAACTAGTACTCGAATTAGCACCCTTAGTCGATAAATTGAGCTATCCCCGGGTGAAACTCCTTAGGTGATAGAGCTAGTGATAAGATTGACACATTATCCCTAACTATCACAGAATAAGAAACTCAACCGAGTTGAACACATATTAGGAATTAGTGGTGGAAATTGATAACCCTAGCACCCTTTTATTTGAACTGTTTGTATTTCATTTATTTCATTATCGAACTTAATCTCGCCGCATCGACAAACTATAAGATTGTTACATTGCTTTGGGAATTCGGTTTAGGAAACCTTAGAGTCATACGGCACCACAAGTCTCTCGTGGTTCGACCGTACTTGCCACGTCTCCGATAGACGTCGTGCACTTACTGGTTATAACAAGTAGGCCATAAAATCAACCCCTTTCCAGGACTACCAAGTTTTTGGCGCCATTGCCGGGGACTTGGCGTGTGCTAAGTTGATAATTTGCTTCCTTTACTGATTTCCACTCACCCCTGTACATATTAACCTTGAATCATTGCATTTAGCATATGTATTTGCATTTGTGCATTGTATTTAGTATTTAGTATCTCTGTCTCGTGCACTTTGTCTTGGCGTGTCTTTGAGATCATTCTTGCTTGCTTGCTTTCCTAATTCTTCATCCATCTCGTACATAGCATCGCTAAAGTTACTATCGTAGTGTTAACCTCTCTTTGTCACCTTCTTTGATACTGCTTCTAACCTCAACATATGGTCTAACCACAAGTGCTAGATTCCTCTGTCACCTGCACTTCAACTTGACATTTTAAGTGTGGCACTACTCATTAGCTAGCAATGTAAGGTTTCTCAAGAACTTGACCCATGATCTCTAAACCTGTAAGGTAATAGTGCATTGCACTCAGCATCTGGCATAGGTTGAGCTCAAGCTTGCCTGACTTGGCCTGACATTTCTGTTTCAAGGCAACTTTGCAACATTTTCAGCATCTGTAGCTTAGTAGAATATTTTAAGCTCAGTTTGTAGTAGCAGTTCATACCTCTTGAGTATTTACAATTTCGAATACTGACCCCTTTCAATTGAGCCGGCAGGTGCATGCTACCTGTCTTTGCGAAGCCGAGCAAAACCAAGAAAGGATAAGAGAGCAGAACCCGAGTTCACAAAGCTCACGAGCAACCGGAATCCGGTAAGTGGCTCCATGAGTGAATACACCCGAGTTATATGAGCATGACCGTAACCCATGTTAGGCTAGCATCTATACCAGAGTGTATGAATATGAACAAGTTGTATGAGCATGACCCGAGGTAACCATCTACATGAGTTGTATGAGTTGTATGTCTTTGTTTGCTTTTGCGCATGTGTGAGACCCTGTTGAACCTCTTCAACCAGCCCTGTGCATATAATCTCGGCTCGTCCGAGCCTGTCTTGTAACACCTAACCTCCATCCCCTGCAGCTGTGAGTTAGGGCTTGGATAGTCGGCTAGCCGCAAACCAAGTAGTGGCTGCCGCAAACCCAAAGTTGATAGCAATCGAACTTGTTGATTGCTAAAGCCTGCGCGGACCCTACCCGAGAATTTGTGTGAACCCTTAGCCTAGTTAGCTCGGCTCCATCCCCCGTAGTGTTGAGCCTAAGTCAGCCCTAGTGATACCAACCGACGACTCACTACATCTCGCCTGTACCAAGCTCGTTGACGGACTTGTATGAATGTCCGTGGGTAATCATGTGCATGTTGCTAAATTTGAGCTTAGCCAAACGTGTCAATGACCCGAGAAATCATCCCTTAGTTGAGCTTGCATGAGAAATTAGCAACCTTGTTTGTCATATTCGCTTTGTTGCATTAGCTATCCTGCTCCCTTGCTAGCCCACAAGCTACAAATTTGAGCCAAGCCCGAGCATAACTCAGCCCGATTCTTTGCCTCGGCCTTGGCTGAGGCCTGTACTTGTGTGCTCTGTGCATTGGAAGTTGGTGAACTAGCCATCTTTTGACCGAGCAACCTTAGCTTTGACAAGGCTCGAGTTTTTAACTCCACTCGACCCCCGTAGTGAGCCTTGGCTAAACCGTCGTGGTGCTCAAACCTTGAATCTCTGAAAAGAATGCATGATGCTGTGAGTGATACTCTGCTGGATACCCTGTGCTGTAAAATGTTCAATTTGTGAATCAGTTGACACCCTAAGCATGTTGTAGAGTCCTAGCATTGCCTTTTTGCTCTGCCTGTGCTACATCTGTGGAGTTGTATCTACATAAATCTGATCTTTAATATCCATGATGCTTTGAACTATTATACTTTGAAGTGCTAGCATCAACCTCTGCAATTGGTGTGTGAATTTTTGATATTTTATGCTTAGTGTGTGAGTTTGCTTGAGCTGCAACCCGTGCATAAGCCGAGGCTGCACTAAGGCCACCTTTGTGTCTTTGAACTTGCATGAGTTGTGCTGTTCACCTTACCCAATTTGTGCTTTGCTTGTGCTTTGCATCTGCAACAACTAGCCTTGCACCTGTGTAACCTTGCCAACCTCAACTCAGCTGCACACATAACCTGTGTTGTATGTGAGTTTGCCAACTTGTGCATAAAACCTGCACAGAAACTGACTGAGCCGCACACTCGGGGCTTTGCACAAATCTGAAGCCCACTGTACCACAAAGCAACCTTTTGGGCTTACACTTAGAATCAGGTGCCATTTTATTTTGTGGGTTGTATCTCACTGGGCTTGCATATA
Source organism: Papaver armeniacum (assembly GCA_023531295.1). Lineage (NCBI taxonomy): Eukaryota > Viridiplantae > Streptophyta > Magnoliopsida > Ranunculales > Papaveraceae > Papaver > Papaver armeniacum. The sequence goes on along the minus strand of JAJJWW010010515.1, from coordinate 15,051 downwards.
AACCGGCCGTGCATTTGCACTTAGACTAAACAACCTGGCTTAAACCAAACAGAGCCACAGGTTCCACTCAACAGACATTCCCAACAAAACCAAATAAGCCCACAAAACCAAATCAATCCCAACAAAACCAAACCAGCCCAGACAAACCAAATCCCATACAAACCAAATGAGACCCAATAAACCAAATGAAACCCAATAAACCAAACCGAGTCCACTCCAACTAGGCTTTGAGTTCAATTTGAGTTGTTAAATCATGTCGGATTTTGGTCTGCATCTGGGGATGGAAACAAATCCATTAGAGAGCTTTCTTACGGGCATGCTTCACAGTATGAACTCCCCACATACCATAGTGATTTTAGGGAATTATATGAGCCTTCTCAGGACCCCGACTTCACATACCCTAATCATTATGAGCACATGTATCATCCACCACAAGTTGAAAATGAACAATTTTCCCATAACCAGTCATCACTTTTAGATCAATTAGAAGCTCAAGTATCTGCTTTGGAAAGGCAATTACATGAGCAATCTGTCGAATCTAATCCCCCTAGGCACTATGAAATGTATGCTTGTACCTTATGTGGTAGCTTAGACCACCTATGAGAACTGCTACATCTTACATGAGTTTAGGCGATCCTAGGAAAGCCAAGATAACCATGCACACATGCATCATCCATCAGTGGGAAGTTGAACAATGTTATACTTCCCCACCTCCTTGTATGCAATCACTAATGGAAGAGCTCATAGAGCAACACAATGATATACTTGGATGGAAAGCATTGCACGAGCATCCCTTCTCTAGTGAACCTTATGCACAACCATACACTTAATATGAACCTACTCTAGAGGAAAATGAGTACACTAGAAATGCTACAACTTTGAATAGGGAAATGCATTTGTGCTATGATGATGATGATGATGAATATGATATGTTAGAAGAGCATGTGTATACTGAAAATGTAGTAGAATCTTTGGGGTTCGAGACGTTAGGCGTCTCTTACGTGAACCCTATGAATGCTACTTCTTCTAACATTCATAGATGTGATATTAACTCCGAGCTTGGGTTTGTGAAATTCTTCGGTGAGAGTGAGCATGCTTCACACCTTGTTTGTGACTTAGGAAAGGATGAATCTTCTACATTGACACTAATGTTCTTTTGGATAATGATATTATTGTTGTGTCTGATTCCCTGCCCATGTCACAACATGTTGCCTCCTCTGATGAGTATAACATGGAAATTGATGAATTGTTTTATGCAGGTGAACATGATTTACCTTCTTCTGACTTTAGGAAAGTGTGTGATGGTGCAATTGATTTTATACATGCAAATAACTTAGATGTACCTAATCTCTCTCCTGAGTCACAAATTGAAACTCCTCCACCAAACCTAGGTGTAGTTTGTCACAAAAATCTTAAACCAACTTTTCTGAGAGTTCCCAATTTAGGCCTAGAACTTTGTGCCTCCCAAGTCCTCTTGGACTATTTTGCATTAAAGTATAACACTTTTAAGGAACCACAGTTGGAATGTGTATATCTGCCTGTTATTAGTAAAACTCATTTTGAGTTAGACCTTTTGCATGTTGTACCGTTAAAATTGCAAGATTTTGTGCTCCCAAACACACCCGTTCACAAGTTTAGGTTTGGGGGAAACTCATTCACATACACAGTCTTACTTGCACCCTCATATTATATTTGTGTAAGGCTGTTGATGTTTGTACATACCATCTTTTGGGTTGATCCTCAACTCTTTAGACTGTTGATATATGGTGAATTTTTGTATATAATCCAGTAGGACTTGTTAAATTTTTCTTTCTTTAATCGGTTGAGTCTTCTTGTGCATATATTATGCTAATCCGATATGACCTCCATTGAGAATGTTGGATTCTAGCCTTGACTAATGAAGCTCAACCTTGCTCCCCGCCAACATCCCAGTAATCTCTTCCCTTTTCTCTTATCGGATAGTTCTCGTGGTATGTGACTGTTTAAATTTGTATTATATGTTGACACATTGAGGACAATGTTTGATTTAGGTTTGGGGTGCATTTGCATTTAGAGTTTTTAGTCTTTTAGTTTATCTTGTATTTTCAAAAAAATAAAAAAATAAAAAAATAAAATCAAAAACTCTTTTTGTAAAAACCTCCAACTTTTAGAGATTTTAGAGTCACTAGCATGCTTCTAGCTATGTTTACATAGAGAATCTGACCGAAATAACAGAATTTGGAAGTACTGGAAAACGCAATCGGGTTTCTTAGTTGATTAAAGCGTTAAAGTTGGATTTAACCATACCGGAGGGCGAATTAGGTGTTGTTTAGATATTCGGTAGTAGAATTGTGATCACCCATAGTGGAGACTACCCATTTTACATCAAGTGAGGCACCAACCTTCAATTTTTTGCAACTTTCTAGAAAAGTCATTAGAGTGTGTGTCACCGTACATCAATTCCGGGTAGGAATGGTGAGCTACCCAACTTCTGTACCACTTTCAAAGACTACTTTTGATCTCTTGAGTGCTAGTTTTTGTCAATCATGAGGGTGACGTCTAGAGATGAAAACTCCTTCTAAATATCGATTTGCGTTAGCATCACTCTCTCTCTCAATCAACAGACCCATAGAAACACATCATCGTCAGCAAACGGAGCATCATCAGAATACTGAAAGAAAAGTTGATATAGTCCAAGGTTTATGTGCAACAAAGAAAAGAAAAGAAGATGAGAATTAATGAAGTTCGTAAAAAATTAAGTTTTATTGTTTTATTGTAAGTGCTAAAAAAAAAAAAAAAAAAAAAAAAAAAATCAAGTTTTTGTGAAGTTCAGAAGTTCGTCATCAACAGTCGAAGACCGAAGATTGAAGACGTTTCTATGGTTCCTATGAGAGAGTGATATTAATTGCCGATCGGGTGAGAAGGTAAGTGAGTACTCCCATCCTTGCTAATGGTTGATTTCCTTTCTTAGAGATCATCAGAAAAAGATTCTTTTTGTCCACACTTCGTGGAGTCTCCAAATTATTTCGGAAGGTTATCCTTCTTACCTACAACGTGTGCGGGATTTGTCTCTTTACTCCTACTGCACACATGAGAGACTAAAAAAGCGATCTTTTTGAGTGCAATTATCATAAAACCCTATTAGTGAGGCAGAAGTCGAGGCTTATGATCACAATCGAATCCGAATTCTTTCATATGGTATGGTTATTTCTCGCTCAGTACTTAAGGATGAGAATGCGTTCTTTGATAGTTCTAACTTCGTGTTACTAGCATGCGAAACTCTATGTCCTCATAGCTCCTTAAATGCTTGAGACTCTTTTACACTCGAAGTTGGAGAAGGTTTTGTGGGTACACCTCTGGTAAACCCTCACGAGACTACAACTCGTCCACTAGGGACACCTAGGGGTTTAAAGGCTTAGTGCATACGCTAAATGCATTCGAGAGACCTGCGACATGGGTATAGTTAGGATTTCCTAATTTCTCGTTTCACTCGAGGACAAGTAAAATTCAGGTTTGGGGGTATTTGATGAGTGCCAAATATTGCATATTTCTACACCTATTTATTGGCATTTAGCTCATCTTTTGTGTTCAAAAATCAGATATTATCCCAGATTCTGTATTTTCTTTGTTTTCAAGAATAAATATTTGTATTAATTAATTTTGTGTTTTTAGGTAATAAATAAAGTTCGGAGAATCTGAGGAGCCAAAAGAGCGAGAAAATTGGAGGCAAGCGTCTATGGAGCAGGCCAAAGCCGCGCGCGCATCGGGGCTTGCAACCCAACAAGGAAGACATGGGCTAGAGCTACCCATGACCCGGATCCGAACCCGCTCATCCCGAGCCGTTAAGATCTTCACTCGCCACATCCTACGCCCGCTCCGACTTCCTCATCATATCTTGATGCGCTCGCTCAACACTAAAACACTCCGAGTCTCTCTCGGTGTTCGGATCTACCTCCGCTCCATCCTACGCTCGCTCGGCCCGTCCCATCAACTCTCGCATTGTTCATGCCTCACAACAAAACTACCTATCCCTATACCCTAGTCGACCCACCTCATTTCTCTTCTTCCTCTTCTCTTTCTTCTCTGCAGAGAAGAACCATCTTCTCCCCTCTCCCCGACCATACCTCTGCCAGCCACCACCTCACCACCTCCATTATCACCTCTCCTGCCAGCGCCAACAACTCTATCAGCAACACCATCTCTGCATCCGCACCACCTCTCTAGGTCTAGGTTTTCTCTCACTTAGCTTCTCCAACCCTAGAAGCTAACTTAGAGAAAACTAGAACTAGGGTATTCAACCAACAACCCCAGCATGGAGCCCTGAAGCCGAATTGACGAAGAGGAGAAGCGATTCGAGAGAGTATGGGTACAACTTTTTTTCATTTAATTTCGTTTTAAAATTAGGGTTTGGTATTTTGGAAATTTTGCATGTATAAATAGGTGAAGTTGTGTGTGAAAAACTTCATGCCCGGAGTAGCCGGAGCGAGAATTTGTGTTTAATTTGTTATTTATGTTCTAAATTATTTGCTAGGGTTTCATTGAAACCCTAATTCACCGATATGATTTCAATCTTGCTTGAATGTTCTTGAGTGCTTAATGTATCGATATGCTCAATTCTAACACCTCATTACTCGCTCTCACAATGCATGCCTTGTATTCATTGTAGTTAGGCTAACATTGTAGTGAGAGTGTTTCACTCATACTTTAATTATTAGTGCTAACCCTTGACTAGTTGTGCTTAGTTAGACAACTAGTACTCAATTAGCACCCTTAGTCGATAAATTGAGCTATCCCTGTGTGAAACTCCTTAGGTGATAGAGCTAGTGATAAGATTGACACATTATCCCTAACTGTCACAGGAATAAGAAACTCAACTGAGTTGAACACATATTAGGAATTAGTGGTGGAAATTGATAACCCTAGCACCCTTTTATTTGCAATGTTTGTATTTCATTTATTTCATTATCAGAAATTAATCTCAGTCGCATCGACAAACTATAAGATTGTTACATTGCTGGGAATTCAGTTTAGGAAGCCTTAGAGTCATACGGCACCACAAGTCTCTGTGGTTCGACCCGTACTTGCCACGTCTCCGATAGACACCGTGCACTTGCGGTTATAACAAGTAGGCCATAAAATCAACCCCTTTCCAGGACTACCAGTCTCACCATCCGGAATAATAACCGCGGCCATCCTTTGAATCATTATCTCCATGTTACCCATCCTTTGATCAAGATGTGATGATGAATCACTAACTTCATGCACTCGCCTAACCATGGGTTCATCTCTTGTGTAGAATTGTTGCGAGTTCGCAGCCATACTTTCAATCAACTCGGTAGCTTGGGTCACCGTCTTGTTCACTAGTGCACCACCACCCGCGGCGTCAAGAAGAGACCTATCACTTGGGTGGAGTGCTTCATAGAAGTATTGGAGTATCATAACGTCACTAAATTGATGGTGTGGACAGCTTGCCACCAACCTCTTGTATCGCTCCCAACATTCATACAACGACTCTCCCACATGTTGCTTCAACCCACAAATCTCCTTGCGAATTTGAGTAGCTTTGGATGCGGGAAAATATCTCTCGAGGAAAAGTTTCTTCATCCCATTCCATGTTGTGATACTTCCGGAAGGCAAATAATATAACCATTCCTTAGCATTGCCCGCCAAACAAAACGGGAAAGCTTTCAACATTGCTCCATCCGCATTAGTCTCCGGTGGAAGCATGGCCATAACTATGGTATAGAAGTCCATAAGATGTTTGTTTGGGTCTTCATTCACCATGCCATGAAACTTTGGTAACTCTCTAATCAACCCCGGCTTGATCTCGAAGGTTTAGTTAGTTTGGATACACCATTGTTGTGTATCGAGCTTGTGAGAAGCTAGGTCCTTGAGTGTACGTTCACCATTGTTTCTTCCTCTTTGTCCGAATCTGCGAATTCACTTGATGAAGAAGGAGGAAGTGGAGTGTTAACCGCTCGAATGAAATCCTTTAGTTGAGTGCCGATCGAAGACGTATTGGACTCGGGCCTCGCCCTTTTAAGCATTCACCAAAGGTATAGCACCTGAAACAAGATTCTCAAAAACTAAGTTAGATGTGGTATAGAATCTAACAAAGCAAGAAAAAGCAAAAACAACTAAAATAAAAACAACTAAAATCGTCCATTTTGCTCCCGCGGCGGCGCTAAAATTTGATGCTTGTCGTAACCACAACAAATTAATTAATATTTTTCCACTTAATTAACAAGTAATATAGTGGTAGTTAAGTTCGTTCCCACGAGGAGCAAGAGATTCTAGTTGTAAAAATTGTCACAAAAGGGGGGTGTAAAAAACAAAAGAAAATAAACAAAGCAATTCAAAGATAAAGTTGAAATCAATAAGAGAGACAAGACCAAGGAATCCTTCTTTGTTGCAAAACAATGAATCAAGTTATGTTCTTTTCTACTTGTTATTAGTCACAAATTATCACCAACCGTAGGTAAAGCGGTAGATCGGTGCTAAACCCCTAAATCCCTTGTATCACCGGATACGTAAGTTCTCGACTACCGGATTCTATTTACCAAACCACCTAGTAGTAGATCACTCTAGATGTAATTTAAATAAACGCATTAAGATTTATGAACTTATTAGGTTAATATTAGTAGTTAGACTCTTAGATCAAGGTCTACTTGCTAACATTGTTTTCACACACAATTGCTCCACGAAATCCCTCCGCAAGGTCTCGTGTTTGCTACTTATGTAAAGAGTCAAGAAACGATTACTTATCCCCTAACTTTCACTAGCTTTAGATTAAATTAAAAAATCAATTTAGCGTGCACTCTAAACAATCTATCAATCAATCATGAATGAATAAACATTCCTATTAGTAAAAACAAACGATAATCATGTGAAAAACTTCAAGATAGAATTGAAACAAAACTCAAATCATGTATTAAGAACTAGGAATTCATCCTCAATCAATAATAAAATTAGCTACTCATGTCTTTGAAATTCACACAAATAATTAAAGGGAGAATTTTTCAAGTTCACACAAATAATTTAAAAGAAGAATTGAAAAGCAAGCAAAAACACAAGTGTTGTGTGTGTAGAGAGGTGTGTAAAAGATGTGTAAAAGTGTGTAGAGAACTTCTCTACTTATAGGCTTCAATGTTCTCCAAATCTTCCAAGGAATAGAATCCTCATTCCATAATAATTCAATTTCCAAATTCAAGTCTTTCTCATCTTCCATCTTCTCTTTCCAAATTTGAGCCAAATTTTCCATCCAATTCCAAGTCCAAGTCTTCACACCCATGAGAATAATCCACACAAAAATCAGAATTTTGGTCACGGAAAGATGGTATTATGGCCGGAATCCGGCGGGAAAAGTTGCCAGAAAGTTTCTCAGGTGACCGGCAAAGTCCGCCCGGTCACCGGTCAAACGGGTCAAAAAGGTCAGGAGAGTCAGCCGGGTCAACTCGGGTCAAACCGACCAAGTCAGGGCTGAATCATTGAGTCAACTCGGTCAGTACCGAGTTAGATGGAGTCAGTTGGTACTAGCTGATTAGTCAGGTCTGAGTAGCCCGACCGGGCTTGGCATGAGTTGACACCGGCCTAAGCTTGTCCGTGTTGCACCATCATTGTGCTTCACTACCAGCCCCCGATGGCCCCGCATTGCCACTCCCAACACCACCAAAGACATTCCATTCAGCCTAAAAATGCCAAAGAAGTGCACAATTCCACCAAAGAAACCTCCATTGCACTGCCGCAACATCAACTGCCATTCTAACTTCTCGCCTGCAATATCTCCATTACAATTCATTCCAAGTTCATGACCAATTCCTGGCTCAAAACCATTACCACTACCTGACACCACATGCATCTGCATTTGTTCATTGCACTAACACTACCTCCTGCAAGACCATCTCCATTTTTCATTAATGCAGCTTATTATCACTAACCCTGCACCCTGAGTTTCACTTGTGCAACAACTCAGCTTCCGTCCAGTTCAAGCCATTCCCAGCACCATTAAAAACTGCAACTCCACCAGAACCCAAAGCAATATCGCCTTCTCAGCTCACCACATGCTCTTGCACAACTGCAACTCCAATCCCAGCTGCTCCATTGCAGCCTCCATTTCTTCATTGCCACTGCCAATTCTGCCTAAGACTAGGCTAACCACCATAAGGTCAATCCACCCCTCAATTGCTCGTTCTTCACTGGATCCTCGACCTCGAACACCTCGTCTCTGCCAACAATATGACCTACAGCTAGGGATATCTGCGCCACCGCCGTTCTCTTGCCACTGTCACTAATAGCATCAGCTCATCTTCAAGGTTGTTTCGTTCATCACCTACCAGGACCCTGCAATCACTGCAGCTTCATAATCCAAATCTCGCAAAGATCACTTGCACTGCAAAGGCATCTTCTTGAGCATCAACAAACACACAGAGCAAATACCCATTTCTAATCTCCACAACATCACTTGCACCTGCTTGAACGCCAGAAACCCTGCAACATTTTTCCCTGGACTCATCTGAATCTTCTTCCACAACCCATCTAACAACAACGCCTTTCTTCTCTGCGTAGATTCGAATCCCCACCATCATCAACATCTCAGCTCGACCACTGACCCATCTGCTCTGCTCTACTAAATCTCGACCACAACATCCATGGTTGTAAATTCAATTTTAATTTCTTGATTCGATTGAGCAACAACAAAACCCTGAGTTAGCTTCTTCTTCTCTCAATCATTGAACACCACCATCTTTCCATCTTGCTGCTGCCTTTTCCAGATTCAACCCAAAAACCCTTTTCCATTTCTCGATAACGCCAATACATCATTTCGACCTCAACAGAGATCCCCAATTCAGAGAGTCTCGCTTCAAATCATCCACAACAAACCCAATATCCATCACAGATTCAAACCCAATCCTTCCTTTTTGATTTCCTCTCAAGCAACTGCCGTTCTTCTTTCGATTCAACATCACCATAAATTCTTCAATTCGATCTACCGAATCTTCATGATTCGAATCAACCCATTCTTGTATCCATTACCATCTCTGCCATTAATCTCTATCAATTTCTCGATCTGGTATCACCAGAATTTATTCTGTCGCCTTTTTTCTCTCTCTCTCTCAGGTGCAAATGATTGAGAAGAAGTTAGGGTTATAACTTGGGGCTGGTTAATGACACCCGGTCACCCCTGATAAGGGTTAACCAAATTACAGCCCCTTAACATTAGCTGGTCTGTCTTTAGTGCTTCTCCAAAGGAAAGTTGCCCCTTAACCTTGACTGGGCTCCAAATAATGTTCGCCCTTGAAATGACAATTTTTGCCCTTTTGGCTCAAATATAGTAATTTCTTCTTCTTTTCCTCCGTGTGACTCCATAGTAGCTATAAAACTCAAAACAAGCGTAAAATACATAATTTACAAGAAAAATAGCAAAGAAAGCATAAACAATAGATAGTAAATAGGATGTATTCTACACCCTATCACCAATCATTCTTAATTCTACGATTTGACCAAACTCATACCACCACTGGTTCAATCACAGCCAATTCAAACAATCAACTATACCCACATGCAATTCATATCCAGTTCCCTAATAATTTAACACCAACACCAACAATTTAGACAAACCATAGAAATCTTCTTCTTGTTTGAACCTTACTAATAAATTCATCTAATTCAAATCGAATTCATAACTTCAATTGAATACAACCCATCATTCTTTGTCTATTAACAACTCAATTACCAACCAGTTCTACAAACAATCAAACTTGAATAACCAAACCCTAATTTACTAATTGATCACAGTAACTCCTAAATTTTAATTCTCAAATTACCTTTTCTGCATGTTCTATGTCAGCCGATTGAATCAATACGACCACCACCAAATAAACTAGCTCTACTCTTCTTCTATCTCGATCTGGGACTCATAATCATCTTCACCCTCATTGATTTTCAAAGGAAACCCTAACTCTTCAGTTTACATCAAAAAAACTTCCAACTATTAATTGAACGCAACCCTTAATTCAATCGACTAAACCCATCTCTAGTTACCTCAAATCAAACCTTTATCAACTCACAGAAACCCTAACTCCACTTATCCCTGATTCGTCTCAAACCCAACAATATTAAATCTTCTCCTTCTTAATCACATCGACAACACCTCCTTCACCATCAGAATAGTTTCATCAATCAAAAACTCCCAAACGTACTCTCAATTTCATCACTCGAATTCTACAGAAGGAGAACAAAGAAGAAGCAGAAGAAAAATGAAGAAACGAGAAGAAGAAAGAAGAGAAGAGAAGAGAAAAGAAGAAAATATTCTTGACTTGGTCTTGATAAGGCCGAACAAAATTGCTAAAGGCACCCGTCCAAATGATAATGGCAACCAGGCGGTTTAAATAAAAATGACTAATTTTCCTTTCAAACAAAACTGATAATATCTTCTTCATCTGATGTCCGATTGACACGTTCGAGTAGTCCATCTTGCATAACTTTTCGAGTTCTATCGAGTGGTACTAATTTCATAGATTAATTTCTATTAGTTAAAATATATATTAACTAATCGAGTCATTATCGGCTAAATCGTCTCTTGATCGACTCTTGACCGGTTTAATAGCGTTGACGTGCTTGAGGGTCTTTACAAGACATCCCCTGTATAGCACGACCAACTTCACGAAGTGGGAGATCAATTTTAGCCATTACCTCCTCGTGCGCATTAGTCTCAGGTTTGTCAACTTCAAACTCTCTTCTCGGAGAAGTTACGGAATAATCATCGCCCGTGCTTCCATGATAGGTCAGAAAGAAAAAAGAAGTTATGGGCACACAAAAATATGTGTATCATCATCAGTCAATCAGAAGATCAGATGAGTACGGAGCAATACCTGAGATACAAGTCATACTGCAAGACAGTTCAGCTTTCTGATACAAGTCATACATAGCCAACACCTTCACAATATCAACACCTTCTTCGCTTCCCTCCCTAAGATCAACCCCTGTCTCCTTCACTTTGTGACCGAAACAAGTCCTGGAACGACCATTTTTTGGTTTAGGCCGGATTGCACGCATTGATTTCTCGAATCTACAAGCACTCCCGTGTAGTGCATTTGTTTAAGGTTTAAACTCATTTTTCATCCACACACCACAAATTACCAAAACCGGCATAAATAGTTTTCACCCATAAACACCTTGGATGGCTAGGATTTGCTCCTGTGATTGAAGGGGGACCATTGATCGTCGCACGCCTTCGTTTTTGGTAGCCGCGTAGGGAAGGCCAGCATGGTGGCGCGGCTAGTTTGGCATGCCGATAGCATGGCATGGTTTGGCGTGGCCAAACTTAGGTTTTCGGGCCAAAGGTTACCATGCGTCGTCTAGTAACCTTAGATGGCTAGGATTTGCTCCTAGGATTGAAGGGGGACTGTTGATCGTCGCACAACTTCATTTTTGGTATCCGCGTAGGGAAGGCCAGCATGGTGGCGCGACTAGGTTAGCATGCCGTTGGCATGGCATGGTTTGGCGTGGCCAGATTTAGGTTTTCGGGCCAAAGGTTACCATGCGTCGTCTGGTAACCTTGGATGGCTAGGATTTGCTCCTAGGATTGTAGGGGGACCGTTGATCATCGCACGCCTTCATTTTTGGTAGCCACAGTAGGGAAGGCCGGATGGTGGCGTGCGGCTAGGTTGGCATGCCATTGGCATGGCATGGTTTGGCGTGGCCAAACTTAGGTTTTAGGGCCAAAGGTTATCATGCGTCGTCTGGTAACCTTGGATGGCTAAGATTTGCTCTTGGGATTGAAGGGGGGCCGTTGATCGTCGCACGCCTTCGTTTTTGGTAGCCGCGTAGGGAAGGCCAGCATGGTGGCGTGGCTAGGTGCGTTTGGCATGGTGGGGCCAAGGGCTTAGCATGCCGTTGGCACATGGTGAGGCTAGTATGGCTAGGGCCAAGGCAAGGTGCGGTTTGGCTTGGCATGGTGGGGCCAAGGATTTGGCATGCCGTTGGCACATGGCGCGGCTAGCACGGCTAGGCCCAAGGCAACGTGCGGTTTGGCTTGGCATGGTGGGGCCAAGGGTTTGGCATGCCGTTGGCACATGGCGCGGCTAGCATGGATAGGGTCAAGGAAAGGTGTGGTTTGGCTTGGCATGTGGGGCCAAGGGTTTGGGATGCCGTTGGCACATGGCGCGGCTGACATGGCTAGGGCCAAGGCAAGGTGTGGTTTGCTTGGCATGTGGGGCCAAGGGTTTGGGGTGAATGGTTTTGCTTGGCATGGCGGGGCCAAGGGCTTGGGATGCCATGGGCGCATGGTGCGGCTAGCATGGCTAGGGCCAAGGCAAGGTGCGGTTTGGCTTGGCATGCCGTTGGCACATGGTGCGTCTAGCATGGATAGGGCCAGGGCAAGGTGCGGTTTGGCTTGGCATGTTGGGGCCAAGGGTTTGGCATGTCGTTGGCACATGGTGCGGCTAGCATGGCTAGGGCCAAGGCAAGGTGCAGTTTGGCTTGGCATGGTGTGGCCAAGGGCATGCCGTTGGCACATGGTGCGGCTAGCATGGCTAGGGCCAAGGCAAGGTGCGGTTTGGCTTGGCATGGTGGGGCCAAGGTTTTGGCGTGACCAAGCTAGGACCGTGACCAAGCTAGGGATTTTGGGTTAAAGGTTACCATGCGTTGTCTGGTAACCTTGGACGACTAAGATTCACGTCTTAGATAGAAAGATAGTCGTAGATTGTTGCATGCCTTTGTTTTGGCAACCAGCGTTGTGCATGGCGTGTTGGAACGGCAAGCATGCTTTAGCGAGAAGGTGTGGCTGGCATGGTTTGCCATTGGCACAGGGGTGCGGCTAGCATGGTTGGCATGCCTTGGCGCGGTAGGTGTGGCTGGCACGGTTCGCCATTGGCACAGGGGTGAGGCTAGCATGGTTGGCATGCCTTGGCGCGGTGGGTGTGGCTGGCACGGATTGCCATTGGCACATGTGGCGTGGGAATTAGGGTTTTGGCCCATCGAAACCCTAATTAATAATTAATTTAAAAAAAGGTACCCGGTAATTTTCTTTTGGACATATTAAAGGGTTCAATAAATGCGTTTAAGTCCTGTGAAGTCACTGTCTGACTAGGGTTTTACGACTTTACCCCTAAGATAAAAACCACCATCAACAACTGGCCATCTATTCAAGAAAGACTTCATGAAGGGAGAGTTGACATCAAAGAAATTGCCAGCATGTACTTTTAACTTGACATCATTGATTATGAGACAGCTAACAGTATCTTCAAAATTGGATATAGTAGAATGAACCCTTCTATTTCGTTCTTTCCAAATATGATAAATAAAACTATTAAGAACAAGCTTTATAATTGAATTGACAACGCCCTCTCTTACAAAATGGTCCACACACCACTGTAACTCAATCTCCCATTTTAAAAAACAGGACCTATAATATCCTAGTTTCAACATTAACCCTTGCCATATAGTACAAGAAAATAAACACTTATGATCCTCATCTTCAGGAGCAAGATTACAAAGAAGACATGTTGCATCAGGAATAACACCCCACTTGATAAGCCTGCATCTTTTAAGTCTTTTGTGAATGTCATCCAACCTATGAAGGAATGTCTAGAGATGAGACCCTTAAACCATACCAGACGATGCCACTTCATGTCAGGTCTAGAAAGAGTAATGGCATCATAAGTTTGTCTCTATTAGGTGAATCATCAAAAAAAGGAGCTACAAAGTGCTAAAAATAGCTAAGAAGAGAAGTATTCCAAGTATCCAAGTGCCCAAGTCAAAGAGAAGCGGAAGAAGTGCGACGAAACGGAGCAAAGATGCTCAAAATCAATACACGGGCCAAAGACCAAGCTTAACTCATTCAAATCCAGGATTTCTTATCACCAGCTTGAATAAAATTCAATTACAAAAAGAATGCAAAAATAATGAGATCATTCCGAGTTCGACGAAGAAGTTGTGGGCAAAACAAGCTTTTTATCGAATACCGAAGACATGAAGGTTTGCAAACCGGTTTTTGAACCATGATTTCGTGGAATAAAGAGTTTGCATACCGTTTTTCAAACTAAAAAGTTCCCGGAAATTTTTCTACAAAAAGAGTTTGCAAACTGGTTTGCAAACAATGAAGGCTAAAATTCATGAACTATGATAGGGTGTAGAATACATCCTATTTACTATCTATTGTTTATGCTTTCTTTGCTATTTTTCTGGTAAATTATGTATTTTACGCTTGTTTTAAGTTTTATAGCTACCATGGAGTCGCACGAACGAAAAGAAGAAGAAATTACTCAATTTGAGAAAAAAAAAGGGCAAAATTATCATTTCAGTGGCGAGCACTATCTCGGAGCCCACCCAGGTTAAGGGGTAACTCTTGGAGGAATACTAAACGCAGTCCAGATGAGGTTAAGGGGCTGCCATCAGGATAGCCCTTATCACTGTGACCGGACACTGAATAACCTACCCTCATCTAACCCTAACATCGAGAGAGTTTATCTCTCATTTGTTCGAAAACTCTTGAAAATGAAATGGAGGCACAGCTGAAGCTCAGGAAGAAGATGAATCAGAGGAGAACTGAGAGATCGATTAGGGTTCGATTGATCGAGAGAAAAGGAGACCAAATCGAGAGCTAAAAGCAATGCACGCTTCTTTGTTGAAACCGAGAGATGAAACAATGAGTCCGAGATTAGAAGGTGGAACTAGGGTTTCTGAGACAAATGATTGCTCCGATTAATGGTGGTATCGATTGGCTCGACAGATAGGAAGAATTGGGTTTTTCTGTGATTCATAGATCGGTGAATTACAGGGAGAGATTGATATTATGAGAAGCAGCTGGGTTTGAATCGAACCAAGAGATTGAGAAGAAATCAGGGAGTGAAGAAGAGATGAATCGGATCGAGAATGGGTTCTGGTGGTGCTGTGAGATGGGTATGGTGGCGATTTGAAGACACAAAGAAGAACAGATTCGATAGTCTGTTAGTTTACAGTGTTGTTAATGATGGGTTTCGATCTAAAGATGAACGAGACCTTACTGCTGCTGTTGATGGTCTGAGATCGAGAATAATGATGGGTTTGTATTCATGGATTTGTTGTTGATTC